>JAPYYV010013561.1:0-12754 GCA_030522625.1 Copidosoma aretas
AGTATTAATGTTTATTTATTAATTTGACTGTAAGACCGATATAAATATTTGTCTTGTTTCAACATTTACAGTCGACAAAAGTATTATTGGTGTTTAAATACAGAAAATAATTCCCCATAACCTTTTATTTTATATCGTAAACAGTTCCCAATTGTTGTTGCATTTGCTATGACTATAAATAAATCTCAAGGTCCAATTTTCGATAATGTTGGTTTATATTTAAGAAAATCTTTATTCTCTTATGGTCAGTTATACGTTGCTTTATCAAGGTGCAGAAATAAAAATAATTTATTCATTTAAATGGAAAGAAAAAAAAATAGAGAACTAGAAAATATTGTTTGGAAAGAGATTTTTGGATTATAAATTGACATTATATTACACTTCTTATAGATAAATTGACAAAATTTACTGGAAAACATTAAAAGTTATTCTATTAATTGTTACTTGATCATTTAATAATAATACATGACATGGTGTATATTTATTTTATGAATATATTGAATATTTCAGAATGATAAATTTCTAATTTTTTAATCAAAATTGGTTATCAATATAATAGCTTTGTATACATGTTATAAAAAAGTTATTGTGTCCATTACTTTTTAATATTTTCGTGAATTTATTATTAATGATATTCCTAATTTTAGATCGGAATTTAGTCCTCATTATTGATGTCCGAAATTAGTGCAACTAAATAATTTTTTTGTAACATGTGTACGTCAAAGGAATAGGTGAGAGGCAGACGGGTTGTTTAAATTAGGATAGTATAGTATTTTATTAATGGACTTATTTCATATAAAATTAAGTATATAAATTTGATTATTTATTCTCCTAACTTAAACTTGGGAACGAGGAGCTCCGTTTCTTCGTGGTTATGATAAAGCTCATTTTAATACGTTATTTTCATGACTTATTTACATTTGGCGATACTTCCACAGTTAATATTACTTAATAATTATGTAAGGTTTATATTTTAATATGTAATTGTATCATGTCATATAAGTACATCTGTAAATAATGAATTTTATATTGTTTTTTAATATTATTAACATAAAAAAAATTTAGTACACCCAGAACTTTATACTTATAAAAATAATTTTAATAAAGAGAAAAATTAATATTAAAATTATGTTTTTAATGATTACAATTTAATTTTGTATATCATTAATAAGTAAAAAGTCCATATATTTGCCTCTTGAGCGGTATGGAAAAATAGATGAACAGTATAATATTTTGAATTATTATTAAATTAAATTATTGGAAATAGAAATTTGTGTTTTTTATTTGGGGGGTAGGAAGAAAACAAGAATAGTACATCTTATTACATATTTATAATCATATTAAATGATATGCAAAAATACATAAAAGTAGTTTTTTTACACTACTGAAGTAGGTACATATTTGAGATTGAGATGGTTCATGATCACTATGTTGGAAAGCAAAGTGGATCATAGGGATCTGAGAATAGCCTGTAGGGGGTCTGTGGGGGGTCTGCGGGGGGTCAAAAAAAATTGTGTAGGGGGGCTGTGGAGGGTCTGAGGAGAGGAAGGGGTGAAAATTGTTGAAAACGTACTAAGTAAGAATCCACTATTGATAAAAAAGTGAAAATATTATAAATTTCAAATTAAGGGAAAAAACGTAACAATTGTACCATATTTTGTGGGTGGGCTGTGGGGGGGAAGTGTGGAATGACCCACACAATCAACCATATAATATAGGTAAATATATATATATGTATACGAGTGGGGCTTCTTCACCCTGCGCGCTTCGCGTGCCAACGCCCCACCGTATATATTTTCGTTACCGTGTAGGGCTACCAACAGAGGGTTACGTTGCAAAATGTAATATATTATTTTGCAATACTAATATTTTCACTTTTTTATCAATAGTGGATTCTTACTTAGTACGTTTTCAACAATTTTCACCCCTTCCACCTCATGTTCGTTGTCATTGTATGTATTTTTGCTATTTTTTAGGTCTTCTTTCACAACGTTGCGTTCACAAAATTTTATAAGTTTTTTTTCAAAATAGACAAATTTACGCACCTTTTCATCCATAGGGAATGTCTATTTAGGACTTTTTTGACAATTTGAAATTATCTAAAATAAAAAATTATCTAGGTTCTTCCATATTTTTTTTTTAAAATATCAGGTGATATTTCAGGTGTTATGTTAAATACAATGATTATTTTTTACCTAATAGGGTTCTTGCGTAAATTTTTTTTTAAATCAATTGGGTACATCAAGTAGGATATCAAAAAATATTTTACACGTATTTTTTCTGTTTTTATATAAATGAAAACTGATAAAGATATACCGTATAAAAGTGTCGCGTGACGTCATACCTGTAGTCGATTATGCATTGGATTTTATACAGGTATGACGTCATACAGCCCTCTCTCCTGAACTTTGATACGCTCTATCTTTGGAAATTTTCGTTTATATAAAAAAAGAAAAAATATGTGTCTAATATTTTTTAATAACCTACCTGACGGACCAAATGGAATTTTTTATGCAAGGACCCTATTATGTTAAAGTATATTAGGTTATCTCGTTGAATTTAAATAATTTATACCTGTGCGACTCACCTGCTAATTCTATTTTCATGATATAAAGTTAATTTTAGAGTTGCCTAGACATAGTTATGCGGAGGTATTATACTATGCATAGGTGTACTTACGTATATCTCAGTAGTGGAGATATATGTACATAGGAGTTGGTACACATTGCATTACAGGTATACTGATTTTTACTTTCTGTGCTACATTCTTTGTATCTTTATGCTTTCGTAATTATACTTTTGGTGTACTCTATTTATTTTCATTATCTTTACCTGTACGGCTACTAACATAAGGTACTAAAACATGCGCTCAATAGACGAAAGATTTTCAGAATTATTGCTGAAAATTGGAGATGTCATAAATCAAAAGTTTCAATATTCCCGAAAATTGGATGACTACTGATGTATGTTCAAAAATATTTGGAACAATATCAAGCTTAACGTTAAATAGTGCCATATTAACAACTCATAATGAATATACATATTTTCTAAATAATAAAGTTTTAAATAATATGGAAGGAAATATTGACAGCCGCACTTACTGCCATAGTCTACAGTTTTCTTGGGAGAGGTCTCACGTGTAGAATAGTTCTGACTTGATGATAGTCCTGTTTTCCATCTTAAACTGACCGTTTTAATGTAGGCAATGCCGAGCAAAGGTCGCATATCGTATTACTCTAGCCAATAGGAAAAACTTAAAGTTGCCCTTGCAAAACGTCCCTCCGCTGTCTATCTGCAGAAACCTTACATTCCTCCCAGCGCAGTCAAGATCTCTCTGCAATACACTGCTAAAAAGGCAAAAACATCATTTTTCTGCTTAAAAAAAAAAAACAGCTCCAAAAACAACTCCTTCTGTCTTTTAGAAAACCCGATCTTTTTAGAATACTACGTTAGTAACAAAATAAGTCGAAAACCAATAAAATTGAGTAATCATTCAAGGAAAGCACAGATTCTATAATTTTTTAGAGCTTTTTGACACACCGTGGCGTCGGGCAAATAAACAACCAAGTATTTTTATGCCAGCTGTGTCAATATGAAAAGATGCACCGCTTGGGCTACGACAAGAATCACAAAACAGATTACAGCTTTGATCTTGGTGAGAGCATCTACATATATTACATGTGTGTATATATATATATATACATATATATATATATATATACATATGGGGTATTCCACGTCAAACCGTACAGTCGAAAAAAATTTTTGGTTAAAAAGTATTGCAATCGATTGTCCTTTGTTAGACTAGAACTGATCTAAAATTAAGCCCCCTGGAGTCACGCGACTAGCGTCATCGTCAGTGGTAGTTTGGAAATTCAAATTTTTGTTTAAGGGCTAAGCTTGCGAATTATTTAGTCATTAGACAAGAAAAAAGTACACAATTTTGCGCATTTTATATGCTGGATTGTTTAAAAATACTTTCATCATTTTTTAAGCCGGTTTAAGCATTCATTAATAGGTTGGAAAGTTTAAATAATTTTTTTTGTTAGGTTAGTCCGTTTTTTTTAAAATCATCATTATTTTTCTATAGCTTTTTGTATCCCCTACTACAAAAATTTTGGTTTAGAATGAGCATGATGCAAGTTTCAGCTCTAGATGGCCCTAAAGGTAAAAATAACCGTATAGAAGCTTTTTTCTCTTACTCTTTTTTTTTGTTTTTTGTCATGAATACGATTTTAAAGTCATTTAGGAGTGCTGACTCAAAATCTTAAACGAAAATTCAGACATTAATAAATTATCCAATACGGTATTCTGTTTTCACACGATCTCTGCCACCGTGTCCAACAGCTACATAAGCGGACGCAATAATATCGAAAATTTCTTCTATTGGCACATAATACTTCACAAGATTTCCAACAGTAACTAAATTTTTTGAATCACCAATTTTTAATACCTTAAATCGCTTCACTCTTCTATACTGAGCAGAAATTTTTTGAGTAGCTAACATTGCCTCCTCAACTTTATTCACAAGGGAATAATAGGATTCCTTCGTAATAATATTAAAATGATTGTCTTTGCCCGATGCTGATTCTTCGAGTTTTTTCACGAACAGTTCTTTATTAACTAGACTTATAATGGCTATTACCTATACACTTTTCAAGAAGAACAATAATAATAGCTTCACTAGCCAAAATAAACCGTATCGTACGTGAGCGGAAATACGACTGACTTGTAAATAAAGGAACCGCTCAATTGAAAGTATTTAGGTCTGACGATTATCAGTCAAGTTTTTACACCAACATACAGGGATACCTAATGTAAATATTGCCGACAGTAACTTTCAACAACGCTGTGCTTGAGAGATATGCGAAGAAAATCGTTATAACTAAAGTAATAAATACTAATTTTGACTCTTCAGTAGATTCCAAACATAATTCTAGTATTCAATAGTTAAAACTAGTTCTAACATTAAGGGAATCAGTTAATTCTAGAATTCACTAGTTAAAACTAGTTTTGACGAAAGACTTCGGTTAATTCTAGTATGCACTAGTTAAAACTAGTTTTCACTAAATTCGGGTTTTCACTGTAGCATATACATATATAGCTAGTTCCGGTGATCTGTGTATTTCGAAAGAGTGACAAGAGTTTTAAATCACCTTCTGACATCTTATCAGGCTGAAATCTAGTACATACCTTCGTTTTAGATGATTATGCGATGTAATTTATTTTTTACGATATTTTATCCAATATGGCGGCCAATACAAAATGGTGAATTACTTATTACTATGCAGCTCTTTGGATATTTGTATCAAATGAAAGGGCATGACCAGTCATATACAGCAAGCTATGACACGTTATGTAAAATAAAATAATGCTACCAGAATAGTCTGTCTAATTGACTTTTACTTTACAACCGTCTCGAGATAAGTATAAAATAAAAGTGTATGACAAGTAAAGTACAAAAAGCAGGGTGAAAAAAACCTAAAAAAAGTGTCTTGAATTGTGCTTTCCTCTATTGTACTAAGGTCTCGCTTCATCTAATCCTTAAGAGCATTGACAGGAGAACACAGTCATCTTACAATAAATTTTAATTTCCGAGTTAGACGATTAGAGATTGTGAAACGTTTTTATTTAAAAACACTTATTTAACTTTCGGCAGCAAATGTTACTAACAGAATTTCGGTACTTCTATGGGTTTGCCAACTTTCCCCTTTTCGCGGATATTGTAATGGATCACTTAGACAAGGACTTAGAAGCAGCGCGTCTATCTATTTGAAAAGAAGAGTTTGACTGTATGTTTCATTTTTCTTACGTCGACAACAACATACACTGCATTAAAAAATATTACACTGACCATATTTTAAAAATATCAATTCCTATAACCATTACCTAAAATGTACACAAGAAATTTAAATTGATGATAAACCTTATTTTTTGGACTTACCTATTATGATGAAAAACAATCGTTTCATTTCTGGCTGGTTTTAAAAGTTCACTTATTCTGGGCGTATTTTAAACAACCTTTCTAATCAACCAATTGGTCAATGGAAAAATATTGTTTTCCAGCATATTGATCAAGCAACCTTATTTTCCAGTGAAACATTTTATGGTGAAAATATTTCAAGAGCAAAAATGTATTACTAGAGAAGAACTATCCTTTCGGTTTTATAACCAAAAATATAACAGTGAAATTTAAAAAAATAAGAATTTATTGAGAAAACAATGTCTACAATGATTAACTTCTCTGTTTTCAAAATTGGCATTGAATATTTGCACTTATCACATCATTCACAGAAAATTTAATTGCGTAGTATGATTAGGTAAATATTGAGATGACAAATAAGATGAGACTAACATAGTATATAAATTTCAATGTAAGAACTGCTCAGCATTATACACAGTTGAAACAAAACGTGTCACTCAAATTCGCATTGACAAACATAGAACAAATAAAAATCAAGATTCAGTAGTTTATCCTGATTACCTACATCAAAAACATGAATTTCATTCGAAAAACGTAAAAATATTTGACAGAGATCAAAATTATAATAAAAGACGTATATCAAGATAGTACACATTAATCTTGACAACAATAATATTAATAAGATAAAAGACATATAGTCACATAATAAAGTATATTTTTCATTATTGAGAAAGTTTAAGGGCAGTTAGTAGAGTTTATTCTCCGTTTTGTTCTGATTTGTTCCAATTCTTCTTTTCATCTTATAATACTACTGGTACTTGTCCGTCAATATCAGTAAATTACTTTTGCTTGACACGTGAGCATGTACTCTATTAATAAGCATATATGTTTAACAAAATGTACGCCATGCCAAATAACTTGCGTATTCAAGGTGAAATCTGTTTTCGACGTTTTAGTCACGTGTTATTTTAATAAATCTCTAAAAAGTGTAATATTAATTTAGTTATTAGCTTGATGAAGCTGGCACACCACACTAGCGAGACCTCGAAAGAATACAATTTTTGAGAAAATTAAATATTGTGTGTATTTATTTTTCAAGCTTGCCCCCAACAGATCGCTAATTCCTTGATTTATATTATATTTAACAATGGAGGGTGCAAGCATCATTATACAAAATATTTTGATA
The DNA here is from genome assembly GCA_030522625.1 of Copidosoma aretas. Lineage (NCBI taxonomy): Eukaryota > Metazoa > Arthropoda > Insecta > Hymenoptera > Encyrtidae > Copidosoma > Copidosoma aretas. The sequence goes on from JAPYYV010013561.1 coordinate 7,110, forward strand.
ATCGTTATTCATATGCAATAAAAGTCACTTTTTATAGGTACGTTTCCTAACCTCCTTAACTTTTTTTTTGTCTGACCGTTCGTCTGTATGTTGACTGTTCGTCAAATCAGTTCATAGTTTAGAAGAAATATATTTTTAAGGGATACTATTTACAGTTATGTCAAAAAGGAAAATTTCTACTAACACAATAGTTTGACAGTTTCAATAAAATATTAACTATAACAGACTCTCGCGAAATTTCTTGTCTCGTCTAAAGAAAGAAAAAATCTCGACTTGAGATTTCTCGTATCGGATAAAAAAATAAATTTCGACTTGACCCGAGATTTCTTTCCGTTGGAACAGAAAAATTTACATATTAGGACAATTTTATTCGTATCTTTTTAAGGATGGAGCCCATTTCTCGCAAAAGTCCTGTTGTTCGACACCTTCAGCAGTTCTGAACGTTTCGACTCGCCTATAAGGATATTTCTAATGAAATCTTAGAGTATTGATCGTGAAAGATGTTAATATTTCCAATTGTGTATAAGTCACTGCCGTTTTCACGTTTTTCTTAAGAGAGGCAAGAAATCTCGGGTGTCTCGAAATTGACCCCAAAATAGCTGAAAAATCTGGGGTTTCTCAAAATTTACCCCAAGATTGTCGAGAAATCTCAGGGGTCTTGACTTTGCCCAAGACGGGACTAGATTTCCGAAACGAGATTAAGATTACGTCTCGTATCGTCTCCACTATAAATTTTTTTATCGAGACAATATCCTCAATTTTTAGCACTCTTGGACGCTCTAACCTCATGGGTTTTTGTTTTAATGCGTCCCTCAGAAGCATTCAAACTAGTTCGTCTTTTGTTGTATCGTCTGCTTCGGAAAATAATTCTGACGGTACTCTGCAAACGCGTGGTAAAACTGATGTATAACAAGATGATTTAGTACTTACAAATACATGTAGTTAAGTGTTTAGCGATTATCGATTAGCAGGGATAGACGAACGAAGTGTAAGTGATATATGCATGGATATATGTCTTGCTAGTGCAACGAAGTTTAATCAACGGATATAATAAATATCTTTCTGTCTGATGCAGCAGAGTGAAAGAGGATATACATGTACGGTATGCACAATGTCACGGTTCATAAAATATACGCACATCTTGTATTACTCAGTCTGCGCCAACACATGCACATAGTGCTGCACTCGGATGGCTCTAGTATACTGCAGGTTATTTGAATTTGAAAACATACAACACAAAACTCAATTAATTTGTTATCATTATCTGGAAGAGAGCTCTACTGTGGACGTCGATTCTTTTTTCAGTACACTATGCATTTTTTTATAACTCTATCAGCATATATGATAGTTTTTGTTAAAAATTATTTTTAAATTGTAATATATTATTCATTGCAGAGCTATTGTTAAAATTGTAAGTAGAATCGTAATACATCATGTGGTTTACACCCTCTACAGTAATATTTATACAATTCCACTAGGAGCAGTCGTAGCTAACGTAGTTGTCAGTTGGCTAGGTCAGTACATGTCCTAGTCAGTTAAGGTACGGCTGTTCTAGTGAGGCGAAGAATCGAATCCCGGTCACGTTAACTCAGAAATTTTCAGAGTTGTTTCCGGCTGGGATTTCGCACCACAAGGCGACTCGGAGGTAGATTTAATATGCACTCCGGGTAGGTGTGGGACTAGTTGAATAAGTATGAGGTACAGGGGTGGAAAGAGGTTCTACGCCACAGGGTGATCCAGGAGTGTGCTTCATGGGCACGTGTTTAAGTACGCTAGTACAGCTTATCTTAACATAGCATTTTCTTGGAGTTACCCAACTCCTTTTCGCTTTTCGCATGAGCTGGCACCCTTTCAAAAACATAAGGGTGAAAAATACGCCTATATCATTATCTTAACGATAACGCTAGTAAGTAACCTCCTCTACCTATCTCTCTCAGTTTTAAATGGTAAACATACAATAACCTCAACTCGTCGGCTCAGCGCAATTAAAAGTCAAGTCAGGACGATGAGCAAGAAAAATCTAAGTCAAAATTAAGAGTAAGAAAGAGCCACGTCAGATTCCAGAGCAAGAAAAAGCTAAGTCAGATTTCAGGGCAAGAAAGAGCCTAGTCAAAATTATAAGTAAGAAGGGGCCAAGTCGATGTACTTTTTTTTCTTACTATTTTATGTTGGCTACACTAGCTGCATTGGCTTCTTCTACAAAAGAGAGTATAAATGCACTTAGGCAACTAAATAACCCTACGTATAAGAGGTGAATTTCTTAATGAAATATGTAGCAATAAATAAATTATCAATAAATTATTGAAGAATAAATAAAGAGCCAAAATTTTGATGACTTACTACTCCAAGCGACTTTAACCAAATGTAATTTATTTATTTTTAAATAATTTATCAAGAATTAATTTATTGATTAAAAGTTAAATATTAAATTTACCTCTTATAGGCGGAGTTATTCAGTTAAAGTCGCTTGGAGCACTGGATCATTGAGAATAAGGTTATTTACTTGCTAATAAATAATTTATTTATAATTAATTATTTGCTAAGTAGTTAATTAATTAATTCACCACTTATACGTAGGATTATTCGGTAAAAGTGGCTTGGAGTATTTGGTCATGAAGATTCTGGTTATTTATTTATTTTTTAATAGTTTTTTGATAATTTATTTATTGCTAAATATTTCATTGGTAAATTTACGTCTTATACGTAGGGTTATTTGGTTAAAGTCGCTTGAAGTACTGGGTAATTGAGATGATTGTTATTTATTTATTCTGTCACGATATATTCATAATTTATTTATTGCTAAATAATTCATTAATGTCATTACCTCGTATACTTAGGGTTATTTGGTTAAAGTCGCTTGTAGTACTGCATCATTAAAATTTTAGTTACTTATTAATTCTTTAATAATTCATTGATTATTTGTTTATTGCTGAATAGTTTGTTGAAAAATTTACCTCTAATACGTGGACTTATTAAGCTGTCTAAGTGCGTTTATAATCTCTTTTGTAGAAGGGACCAAATGCCCTGAAATCTGACTTGGCTCTTTCTTGCTCTGGAATCTGAATTGGCTCTTTCTTGTTCTCAGCTTTGACTAGGCTCTTTCTTGCTCATCGCCCAGACTTGACTTTTTATTGCGCTGAGCCGACAAAATATTCTCATAATGGTCTCTTAACCTCTTAGGATCAAAGTATCTTTTAATGTTAAATGTTCCTGCTACTTACGTACTAAAGCTTTTAAGCATACCTGTGCAGTTATGACTATCTATTCCTTGACAGAAAGCTCGTTTTTTTTAAATAAGTGACTGTTTGTTTGATCAACTCAGCTGTATTAAGTGCAGTTTTTTTAAGTTTCTTTCTCTCAGCTCCTCTAAATTAATCTGTTTCGTTGTCTATGGTCTATCTTTCGGCAAGCTTATGGACAGTAAGCAACGAAATTTTATTTAGGCTATAGCACCATGTTGCAAAGACCATTTAATGTAAAGGTTTGTCCCTTTGTATTTTATTTCTTGTATCAGTTGATTTAGATATTTTTTTTTGTAATTTAACACATTTTAATTTTGCTTAACATTTACGACATAAACAATCTGTTATTTAGGCTACCATCGAGAGATAGTATACATTAGAGCTCTACGGAAATATGTGACTGATCGAGTGTCCATTTAATTAAATAGAAAAACGAAACAGTCATGGGGTTGCCGGAGACGCTATGATTCTAAAAAGAAAAAATAAATTATCAGCTATCAAAAACATAGCATGTATACATCAGCTCAGATGACGTATATCTCGCAAATCGTCAGTGTACAAATCAAATGTCCACAATAATCCATAATACATTCAGAAAGTTGGTTAAAGAGCAAACCTATGTAATTATCAAAAGGTCTTTTACAAAATTGTCTCATATGTAACCTCATATTGCCATTTTTAGAGTTACTTTTTAGAAATTACGGTCGTACAAAGGAGGATTAAATAATACATACATAAGTGCCATAGGTACATTAAAAGATGTATCTAATGTAAAGATAAAAACCTAATTATTTGAAAGTTCCGACCAGTTTATACTTCATCTTTAATTTAAAAAGTATTACGAGAATTTGTGACATTGATTTCAACATAGCACAAAACGTATCTAAACCGTTTAATTAAAAACATAATAACGTTTCTCCCAAGAACTCAGAAACGTTTCCGAAACGTCATTAAAACCGAAAAATTTCCGTTGCTGAGCACGGCATAAGTTTATATGAAACATTTCAAAAACGTTTTCGAAATATTTCTCAAACATGCCTGAATTTAGTGCAAATTTAAGATAATAATAAGTTATAATGATTATTATTTTAGCAATACCTAAATTCATAAAAAATAACAATGAGAGTAAAATTAAAAATATGAAGAAAAAAATGGCCGTGCCGGGGAAACGAACTAGGACTGCCAGGATGACAAGCAAGCATATCTTATCCACTTGGCCAGAGTGGAGGAGATTTCTTCCATACAAAATACGGTTTTTATAAGGTACAAGTACCATTATTTTTGTTTTCCGTACTTACAACTGCATTTAGCAAATATATATCATTGAAAATATTTTTTTATTTGACGATTTAATAAATTATCATTACATATAAAGTCTCTATGAAATTTAAATTAACTATGAAAGTAGAACATCACATTGAATCCCAAGAGTAAATGTAAGACGAAAAATACTATTTGTAAGAGATTAGAATGTTTCAAAAATACTTGCTTTTGTACCTTATATTGTCGAAATTTATATACGCTGTATTTTATCAACCTATGTCAAGTGGATAAGATATTCGCGTCTCATCCTAGTAAGCCCGGTTAATGTCTCAGGCCCAGCGTTTTTATTCATTTTTTCCCCAAATTTGACTCTTATTATTGTCATTATTTATAAATTTAGGTATTGCTAAAATAATAAAAAAATTAATTTTCCTCCTCAATTTGCACAAAATTCAGTTAAGATTCAAAAAAATTCATGAAAGGTTTCGTAAACTTATCATGTACCTTATTCTGAGCTCATGGAGCTCAAACTAGCAACATCCAAAAGCACCCTTACTAGGGATGAATCGCACTTCAGGGACACCCGGCATACCGAATTTTAAAACCTCTGCTATCGCCCAATGAACGCTTAACTATTACTATTATTGCTCACATCTACCGTTTATGTATACTATTGGGACAACTAAAGACTGACGGGCTCGGAAAATACTGACTTTTCCATGCTTACGTCCTAGGACTATAGGAAAACAATCAACGAAAAAATTAACTCTCATCAAAACTAATTGTGCTACTTCGAAGACCCATGGAAATGATACTTTTCACAAATACACAAAATTTTTATGCATTTTTTGTACGATTAAAGGCTGCCAGGCTTAGAAAACTCAGAATTTTCTGGCTACAAGGCTAAATACATATACTAGAAAAACCAATATAGACAATTGAGTTACTATTTTTTTACAGCTTTGTGTAACTATTAAAAGTATCTAAATTCATTGTAACATCTCATAACTACAATTTCCTGTTGAGTTTTGAGGATGGCGTGCTAGCTGAGCTGAGCAGAGCGGACTGCAGGTGTCGCGTCAGTACAGTCGGGTGAAGTGTCTCATGCGTCTTCGCGCGCCGTGCTAGCTCTCTCTGTCT
>JAPYYV010013563.1:0-32015 GCA_030522625.1 Copidosoma aretas
GGGCCGAGCGATGTTTTTTTTTTTTTTCCCCCCCGTTTTAAACCCGATTCTTCTATCGGAGCTGTGGACAAGTGCACAGGGGCGCTTTCGTTTTTTTTCTCTCTTCGCACAATCATGCGAGTGATATCTCTCTCGTTTAGCGCCGGTCATCGTTGACCATTCAACAGCCAAGCGTCCGAGGCGCTGCTTATTCCGACTATCGTATAGGTACACAAGCATGAATGTAACAGGCAATTACCGGTCGTGCTGTTGATGAGCTGCAGGATGAGCGGTCTCCTGGTCACGATGCCCGACCCTCTGGGCAAGAAGTCCCTGAAAAACAAACACATTCCAATTATTATCATCATGACAATGCTGCAGAAAAAAAAAAAAAAAAAAAACAAAATCGCGTGCAAACTCGCGTCGGTATAAGTGCACACGCAAGATGACGGGATCGAATGGTGCCCCGGACCGGTAATTTGTGCGTCCCCCGGAATCGACCGCACGCGCGACGTCAGCCGCCGATTTTTCTCTTTCTCTCCAGCCCGCGACGGAGTTCTTCGGCTTTCCGAGCTTCTGTTTCCCATTTTTTTTTTTTGTTTTTGCGCGCATGTTTTAAAAAAAGCAAAGAATTCCCTCGTCGCGGCGCGACTCCTCGCACATTCCTCGCCGCCGAGCGCGAACTCATACATGTGTACAACAACAACAACAGCGTCGGCAGCGGGAGATCTCCGAGGACGATAAGCGGGAAAACAATGCGCGCGCTCGGAAGGAGCCCGGATCAGCCGCGCGGCGACGCGACCATCAAGGATCTCCCCGGTGAGGTCGCGGACGGATCGAGGAAAGGAGCTGCGCGTATGCACACCGTCAGCGGAAACGGACGCCGCGGCGGCGTGATTAATCGGTGGAGTTTATCCCGCTGCAGAGAGCATGCATACTTACATAGAAGGGGGGGGGGGGGGGGGGGGGGGGAGAGAGGAAAAAGGGAAAGCGGGGGAGGGCCCTCCGCCAGGCCTGAGTCTTAGCTCACCGCTGTATTTGAGAGACGCGACGTGAATATACTTATACGCGCGTGTAAGGCGGTCGCATCAGGAGAACGAACAACTCGACTACTTTGGCGGCGGGACGATTGTCGGTCTATTTTCATCGATTAATCTTGCGATTGTTGATTGTCGAAAAATTATCTGTCGTGCACGGAGGAACACTGATTGTGTCGAAGATACCAAAATTTTGAGATAGTACGAGAAAAATTCATGCTGGACTTTTGAAAATTACCATATGTAATTTACACGAGAGTATAATTGAAATTCATTCGACGTTGTTCAAACTTTTATACATTGCCGATGATCTCAATAGCGACAACTTAATGACAAAAGTCAAACTCCAAACGAGTGTCAAGTACTACATATATATGAAACTGTGGCTTAGATAATGGCACAAACAAGCTGCAGCAGGAGGTACTTACTTATATGTATACTGTGCCATAGAGCATAGGTTAATTTCTGGAATTCAGGTCAGTTAAAAAACAACAAACCATCATCTAGCTGACATAAAAATAATCGTTTCAGCCTGCGTACGCGTGGGAGAAAAAAAAAAAAAAAAAAGAGGGAGCCTTAAATGAATGACACCTCATTAACTTGCAACTTGCATTTGATACCTGCAGTGATAAGATATTGCAATCAATTGCTGCCATTCATTGCCACTGATTGCTTGTAATTTTTTCCACTCACCCTCTTTTTGTGCCAAAGTAAACTGAACCAGGGCGTTGTTCTACGTTGGAGCATATGTTTTTACGTATTTTAATTGGAATTATAAAACGCGAAAACCTACATTGGAAAATTAAAATTATTCTTTTCATTCATTGCAACAGTTCGGATATTGATTTTTACCGAAAAAAATTAGACATCAATGATCAAAGAGTCGTGATGTACAAAAATAATATAATTGTCTGATTACCATAGAAACTGTGGAAGATTATTGACCGACCTGGTTAACAAAAGACAGACTATAGAAGATTGACACACAATAACCCTTGGTCACAAAGAATTGTAAGCAAGCATTGCAGAATTAAACTGGTGCATGTTTATTTTTGATTTCCATATGAATCTCTAGAATAATGGTGCAATATATTTTTGAAAAAATCTCTTGTTGTCTGTATGCATTACTTGTCACTCCAACTACATGTCACTATTATTATGCACTAAATACAGTAAAAAATACAGCTCTCAACTAACATCTACTAATATAAAGGACAAATGAATAAAGTTACAAGAACAAAGTGTCAGTAACTGATTGTGAGAATCTTATTAGGCAACAGTTGCACGTTAATAATGTTATTCTTCAGACACAGACAGAGCACTAAAAAGTCTCTTTTATAAGTAGAATGATTTTTTTAATTTATAAATGGATTCCATGTTATTAATAACAAATTTTACTGGTATTTAATGACTATTTGAAAATCAAAATGTAAATATCGCTGATGTCAGCTAAATTTTGTTTATTTTAAATTTTATGTAATATCTACAAATCTATGTATGTGCAAATAATTTGTTGATCGATCATTAAAATAATATCAGGAATTCTTTTGTTTAACGTAGTTCTCATTATAATCCATATAGTACTAAAATAAATAAATGTTTGAACTTTTTATCAGTTATGAAGTATTTATAAACATGTCATAGGTATTTTCATCAATTTATTTCAGTTAGCTGATATTTGTCCAAACTGAAATTTTGTATTGGAGTTAGCTATACCAACAGCTGAGCTGTAACTTCAACAGTAGACGAACAAAGTTTGTACGAATCACTGATGATTCATGCATTTTTTCTCTCATAACAGAAGTGGCCTTTTTAATTACACGCCACCTGAAACCAATGATATCGATTTGTAAGAACTTTGAGTAACACCAATGCTCTGAAATCCACCATCCGAATCAAGATAAGGCTACATTCTGCCAGTCACACACTGTTACTGTTTGTAATTTATGCAACCTATACAGGTACCAAAAAATCAATACTTAGAAAAAAATAGCTAACAGGATTAAATCTATCCAGAACCCTATCACCTGGCCCTCAACAGACCCACCCCCCCCCCCCCCAAGTTGTAACTCTCCCTCGGGTACACCCCCCCAGTTGGCAAACTTTGCCAAACACCTGAGAGAGAAAAACATCAAACACCCCTTAACAAGTACAGGGTATTGATCAAGTCAACTTAATTTCCACGCTCCTTCTCAGCCAGTGGTTTTCTCCTTCGTATCATTATTCGAACCTCATTCATCTTAGCCCTGCGAGGGCCACCCCTTATACGCCCTGCTCCTCCTGGCCTCCAAACCACCCTCATCCTTTCCAACGTGAGGAAAACACCATCTGCTCCAAAAAAAAAAAAAGGATGCTATAGTCACAGAGAATTACGTGCGGAGCAGCAGAAGCTCGAACACAAACACAACAACGACGAAGAGAGTGATACGTGCGTGTGTAGGTACGCGCGCGCGCACTGACACACCTAGAGAAAGAGAAAGATAGCGACCAGGTCGGCGAGGAGGAGTACAGGGAACGAACAACATTATCCACCACGAGAACAACAAACACACTTGTTGACCCTAATGTGGTGGTACATAGGAAGGGAGGAGAACAACGACGACGACGACGACGACGACGATGATGCACTTACCTTCCAACAAAGTTCTCGAGCACGGACGACTTGCCCGCCGACTGGCCACCGACGACGGCGATCTGCGGCAGGTCGAGCTGCATCGTGACCCCGAGCTGGGTGAAGGCATCCTGGAGCTTGTTGACGATCGGGATCAGCTGCTCCATGCCCGTGTTCCCCGCCATGTTGACCGACCCGCTTGGGTGATGCTCTAGGCGCAGGCGGCGGTTCTACTGCTGCTGCTGGTGCAGCTCACCTCTTCCTCTTCTGCACCTAACTGCTGCTGCTGCTGCTCGCTGATGCTGCGGGGGTGATACGTGTGTGTGCGCGCGGTGTGTGATGCAGGCGGTGGAGAGCGCCCGTGAGAGCGCCCGCCTCCTCCTTCCTCCCTTATTGTCTCCTTGGGGGCTGTGTGTGGCCCCCAACCTCGGCTGTTGTTATTTTGCTCCGCGCCCCGATGAAGTGAGTATTCTGTACTTACTGGCGAACGCGTCGTTTGACGGTAAGTACTTGCTAAGTTTACATAAATAATTCTCGCGCACCTAATTATAACTGAAAATCGTACCACGAGAGTTTGCACCACCTACTACGGGGCCAGCAGCCAGCCAACTGCTGTATACTACGAGTAGGGTATTACCTATACTACGACTCTCCAGACTCTCCTTGCATGCGGAGAAACACGGAGCAAGAAGAGAGAAAGGGATGGAGCGGAGTGGAGCTGGAGACTCCACTGGAGAGTGCGCGCTGCTGCACTCTTTACTCTTTCTCGTTACTCACAACTCTCTCACTATAGTCGTGTCGTTGTCTCGCCTGTATGCTTTTTTTATGAAGTATTATAATAATACCAGTGTATTATATTGACAATATACACCATTCGCACTTCGCAGGGCAAGCAAGACAGGTTGACATGTGTGTGTGCAGGATGCGTTCCGAAATGCAAGCTCGCTGATTAAACGGCAACACTGGATAGAGAGCGGGACATTCAAATCCAATCATTGACTGTCATCCAACCGTATTAAAACGCCATTTTCAGACGGATTTCTGCAAACAATTCAAATTTGGAAATCCCGCTACTTCCGGTGTTGCCATTTAACCTGCAGCGAGCTTGCATTTCGGAACGCACCCGCAGTGTATACACAATCGAAAAGCTCATTTTCTTATTTTCTATTGGAAAACGATCGTTTGCCACTTTGCATACTTTTCGCACACTTTTGCATATTTTGCGAGAGAGATGCCCCCTTGGACACTCCAATAATATATATTATGCATGCAGTCTTATTTATTATGAAGTACGATCCGCGGCCAGAGTTGGCTCAGCCATCAAAGTCCAGACTGGTCCAGTCGTCCAGAACTCATGGAATGCATCGATCTTCATGTTTAAATTATATCAATTATATATGAATCGAACTCAGCTCTCGGCTCTCGTAGTCTCGTGTCCCTTTGCATACTTTTACGTCAATCGCTGATTTCAAGTACTCTTTTCTCTGTTAGGATATTTTTTATACGACATTGCGGAGTAAAAACGAAGGTATGGTGTTAATCAAGTATATATTTGCAATATTTGCAATGATTACGTCATTTTGTGGGTGCGTTTTGGGTTCGATGCAAAGGTTCATAAGTATACACAAATATTTGCGGAAACTTCTCCGAATTTATTTTGTTTTTCGCGATTTCGAAGGATTTAAAATGCATGGAGTTTCTATTAGCGAGGGAGATCCACAACATAGAAAAATTGCTCATTGCGTGGTAAATATTGTTATAAGTATTATTACTGGTCTGAATATTTCGACACACAGAAGTATCAGTCCGAAAACGACGTAAAATGGCTGCCGAACGTTTTCTGACTTATTACAGGAATAACAGCCTGGTATTATTTATTTCACAGATTATTGATTACAAGCCTGTATAAGACTTTTTAAAATTTTGAATGTGTTTCTGGTCTGTAGCTACATATAGCTAGCTATACATACATTGAAAAATGTTTAAGAAAAAATAGCATTCTCTTGTCTACAAACAATGTATCTCTGAATTTTGAATGGAAAACCTAATGATAGAATTCGATGATATAAATATATAATGACGTATTTTTTTTCTTATTCTAAGTACGAGCAAAGTTTTATTTGCAGCTCATTTGCAACGTAACTTTCGATTTCATTGAAATAAAGTTTTTTATTAATACGAGAGTTTATTCGTTAATAATTTTAATTTTCCAAAGAATTTGTTCAAAACTCAGTTGCCATCATATTGTATATACTGATTTCAGTATCTAATGCGATTTCTCGTAGAACTTTCACTCGGACCGTCCAAGTTGGACGTGCGTATAAATAACGGAAAAAATGCACGCCTCCTAACCTTGTTCGACAAATTTATATTTCGTCGTTCAGTAAAGGGGTGTGGAGTGTTCGTGGACCCCTGGGAGGCTGGGACCCGAGACCGTTAATAATTTAAAAGCAGCTCAAACGTGTCTGCAATATCGTTTCCGCAGTTACTCCCCAATCCCCATCCCCACGTTCATCACACCAGGACACTTTAATTTTAAATTCTCTATGGTAAATTCTTTGTACTAAAAACTTTTAAGTGTGGGTATTAACGAGCGCTTCTAATTCTCATTGGCTAAAATGCTGCATTTTTAAATGCATACACTTGGCGGTTAACCGCCAAACAATTGCCACTCAATCGAATGAATCGATAAGCTGGGCGTGTGCGCACTACTTTATATTTGTTTATTTCTCTCTTCTCTGCTATTATACCAATTACCAACATCAAGGATACCTGATAAATGTATACGGAAGTCGATTCATAGTTATATGTCATGGCCAAACAATTTTTACCATACATATAATAGTATATATCTATAAATATATGTTACCCATGAAACCAGTAAGTACATTCAGTGTGCAACACACTTGTGAATACTATACACAATCTTCCTGTGATGAGGTCGTCTTTGATTTTCATTATTAGTAGAAATGATATAATCGGTTCTTAAAAAATAAGTATAAGGTTCTCAATAAGAATAGTATGTAAATTTCCTCGAAAAAATCTTTGAAAATTCTTAAGATTCTGTTTCAATGAGTAATCTTTGTACTATTAAATTTTTTCAATTTCTTAGAATTTAGAATATTAAAACATTTAGCGAGTAAAGGAGAAATAATTAATTGACTCATGATCGTTGTAACGAAATATTGATTCTCTTCATAAAAATAACAAAAAGGTATAAAAAATCGAAGGTATATCCAACAACTTAATTCTACGTGGACCATTGAAAATTCATTATTACTTTGATTCAGTAGATTATTTGAAAAATTTTTGTTAGAAAATACATGCCACCTGTGTCTTATTCTTCAAACTTTAACAATGGCTTTGCCCAAATTCTCTCCCTTCATCATCCCATCAAATGCCTGGAACATGTTATCAAATCCCTCGGTTACAGTTTCCTTGTACTTCAATTTCCCCTCTCGAATCCATTGCATATTTTTCTCGATACCCTCGAACCAGCGATTCTTCCAGCGCGTCACAAGAAAGCCTTCCATTTTCAATTCATTGAACACCAAAGCGGGTTGGAGAATGTTGGTTTTAGGCAGTTTTGCGTCATTATACGAGCTAATGCTTCCGCAAACCGAGACTCTGCCAAACTGCCGCATCTGGTATATGATTGCGGCGGAAATGTCACCTCCAACCTTACAAGAAATTTCATTCAGACAGTTTGCATTGCAAAACATCCAACTCTTAATCCAAACAATCATATACGTACGTTGTCGAAATAACAGTCAACACCGTCCACCGCAGCTTCTTTTAGAGCTTCGGCTACGTTCTGTTTTTTGTAATTAATAGTTTTATCAAAGCCCAACTCGTCCACGAGCCACTTGCATTTGCTGTCCGAACTTGTTATCCCGATAGTCATGAGTCCATGAATCTTGGCTATTTGACCAACGTGAGAGCCGACTGCGCCGGCCGCTCCGCTTATTACTACCGTTTCACCGGCTTTGGGCTGGCAAACCTCCAAAAAACCCAGGTACGCTGTGTTTCTGAGTAAACATCAAAATACTACGTTGATAAAACGCGCTTTCAAAGAAACAATGAAAAAAAAAAAATTTTCATCAACGCCACATAAATAAATAATATTCTTTTATATACCCCGTCAATCCCAAGACTCCTAATCCCAAAGAAGGTGACAGTTCGCCAAAGTCCGGTAAAATGTAAAGTTTTTCCGTCAATGCCTGCTCCTTGGGTGCAAAGACGCTCGGATTCAGGACTGTGTGAGTTCTCCAACCCAAGTAGCCTACGATTCTCTTGCCAACCGGATAATCTGGATTTTTTGACTTCAGTATCTTTGCCACTTGATAGCCGATCATTGTACTGCCCAGGGGAAGGCGGGAAGTGTATACGCGCATGTATGGATCCACGGAGAGGTATTCGGCTTCAACGAGGATATCTATGTATAGGATCAATTTGTGGGTATAAATGTATATTATACAAAATTTTTATAAACGTTTGATAATTAATTGCTGCCTAATAATGGCAATTTAGGGGTGGCAAAATTTTAAAAAAGCATCATGGTAAATATGACAAACCTCAACGCTCATTAATCACGACAACACTACGATTAGCCGCATTCGAATTTCAAGGTCGAAAAAATTAATCGATGCACTTGTTTGCTCTCCTATACAAAACGATTCTGTTCTAAACTACTAAAAAAATATGCTAAACATCTCAGGCTTTCAGATAATAAATAAGTAGTTAGAAAATCAAAAAGTCAATGCCTAGGCGCCATAAGCCGCTAAAAATGAAATTCTTAAATACTCCCCGTTGCGGTAATGCCATTTTGGCCTGTTTTTTCCACCTTACGACCACTCGAAAAATTTTTTCTACTTGATCTCAAAAATGTATTCAGGGAAAATTAGTTTACACTGTTTGAAAAAAGTTTTGACGCAAATAATTCAATGTTCGTGGTTTTTAAACATATAGGCTTCATGGAACATCGTAGCTTTTGTAAAATGACCCATTTATAATTGAATGTAAATTGTGCCTGTATCCATGTTAATAGTCATGGATAAATCATTACAATATATTACAAGCATGTACATATTTTATAATTGGCTGTATTTTTTAGAAAAAATTTTGTACAAACCACCATCTTTGAGAGCAGGCAATTCTTCTTCGACGATTGTTAAATCTGTTCGCTTTGGTTGACCGGCAAAGTGTTTGGAATACACGTACTTCTTCGCTACCGTAGCCAACGTTCGATAACTTTCTTTATTCCGTACAGATAACGGTTGCTGAGATAACAAGGAGATAGATTTTTTCAAAGAATTGGCCATGGTTATATGATATTTATACAAAAGCATGGATAATTTTTTTTAAACTTGAAGGAAAATTTTTCTGAACTGACAACACTTATAAAATAATAACGAGGAAAAATATAAGATTGGACTGGTGCTTAAAATAATGAATAACCTACGTGGCTACCTTGGCCGTGTACAATTTTCTACTGATATGTCTACTGATGTCTACTGATATCTGCTGCATGATGTCTGCTGATGTATGTGTGAATAGAAAAATCGTTCATGAATTATGAAACGGCGGATTCATCTCGGATTTCAAAATTTGTTCTTTGATTGGATGGTTCGATTTGAAAGGGTGCGTTTACAATCGGTACAATCGTCAACATTATCCTTTGCTCCTGAAACTGTTGACTCCGAATCTCTGACACTGCTGCACTGTGATAAATGTACTTTACACATAGTTGAAGTTCCTCACAACTATTATGAAACTCAAAAATCATTCATCGCGAGTACAGACTCAATATTTTAAAAGAAACTTTGGCAAGTTGTAGTTTTTTTTTTTTTTTTTTTTTTTTCAAAATCCAATCACACAAGTAAACAAATTGTCTCATACATAAATATTACACATCACTCACTCTCATAATTGCCTCGAGCTTCGAAGCTTCAATTGCAGGCTAGTGTACTCGTATTATTTGTTGAATTGTCAATGACAATGTCATGGGCATATCGGAGCTCTCTGATAAGAAAGAGTGGTACTTACATAGTTATCTGTCCCTCGCGAGGAAAAAATCAATAAAAATGTATCAGAGTAAACAAATCAGCGCTTTTAATTTACGGGTGCTCTCGTCGTATTGAATAAGGACGCAATTTAAGTATTCGGACCAGACTTTTGTTCCAAAAAAAATGTTGGTGCTCCAACTGGCTGATGGTATTTTTTACTGAAACAATTAAATAATAGGCCACGTTAAAGATTCGATACTCCAAATGTCGCGGCACTTGCGGCTGCTTAATAGTTCACTTATTTGCCAATGTAGAGTTGCCGCGCCACTTGACGGTTTGTATATTACTTAAATGTATAGTATCATCTCAGTCTATCATCTCAGTCCCTCAGTCGTACAGTGCGTGTGTGCGAGGTGGTGCGAGGGTGGCTCGAGCGAACACCTCGTAATCGCCGTCTCATCAGGCCCATTATTTTTTAACCTCGCAACAACAACGGCGAAAACAAGAATAAATAAAATAGTGCACTTTTAGTACGCAACACCAATATCATTCATAATAATCATCGTCATCGTGACCATCAACATGTCGGAGCTCGACAAGTGGATAGAAATCGCCAAGGAGTGCAAGTACCTCCCGGAAAATGATCTTAGGGTCAGTTCGAGCGTCCGGTCCAGCTCATTTGTTCTTTCCGCGTTCTTTTTTACCTCATCGTCCGACCAATCTAACTTATTTCTAGGCTAGGTAAACAGAGTAGGTTAATATTGCATTAAAAAAAAATTTTTCATTCCATGTCTACGTGTGTGCGTGCTCTTTTTCGGTTGGTTTCGAGCAGAAGTTGTGCAAAATGGTGAGCAACATACTCCTGGAGGAGTCGAACATCCAGCCCGTCTGTTCGCCTGTCACCGTATGCGGCGATATCCATGGCCAGGTACATTTATTATTCAACCCTCTACCTCCACCTAACCTTCAAATAATCTCTATTTTTTTTCACTGTGTTCTCTCGTACTGTGCTTCTTTTTAATATCCGTAAAAATCGGAACCCCCTGCTCTCTGCTGCGCGTGTTTTCTCTTTTTTGCATTTATTACCTTCAAGCAATTGCATAAAATGTGCGGCAACGTCGGTGCAACGATCAGGAAGGCAAATCCGTCCCTGCTATGTGTGCAACTACCAGACTACCTACCTGCCTATCTATTTTTACGTCCGTTCCCTTGGCGGCGGCGTGTATGCACAAGTCTGCTCCGTTGTGATCTATTAAAAACTGTACTTGTCTTTCCTCTAAGTCTAGGATTACTATTTACTTGCAAGCTGTGACATTACATTTTATACAGTTGATTGTATCTCGATGCTTACCTACTCCGTTTTTTATTTGTGTTTGTTGCTAAGCTGATGTTTTTTTTTGTCCAAACAATTCATGTTTCAATATGCTTTCATATATGAATCGTTTTACTCTTGTATGTTTTAAAATAGCAGTGCTAAGGGTGCATTTAATTGTTTTTCTGCAGTTCTATGATCTGGAAGAGCTTTTTCGTAATGGAGGACCTGTGCCTGATACAAATTACATATTCATGGGAGATTTTGTGGACAGAGGTTATTATAGCTTAGAAACACTCACTCGTCTATTGACTTTAAAAGCCAAATACTCTGATAAGATAGTACTGCTTCGTGGAAACCATGAGTCCAGACAAATCACACATGTATATGGCTTTTACGGTAAGTTTTGACACTACTATATTCAGTAATATCATTAAGTTATTTACATTGATTTCATTTATTTTGCAGATGAGTGTTTAAATAAATATGGAAATGTAAATCCATGGAAGTATTGCTGTAAGGTTTTTGATCTGCTTACAATTGCTGCCGTAAGAAATGAATTTATGTTTAATCATCAAGTTTCACTAGACTTATAATTGAATAACAAATGCCTTGATGTTTAATTTGCAGTTAATTGATGAACAAGTCCTATGTGTGCATGGAGGTTTATCACCGCTAATTAAGACTTTAGATCAAATTAGAACAATTGATAGGGGACAAGAAATTCCACACAAAGGTCTGTCATTAACTTTGCCTATTGTACGCAAATACAATAATCGTACGGTAAAATGCAACAAAATGTTTGTAGGTGCATTCTGTGATTTGGTCTGGTCAGACCCAGAAGATGTGAAAACTTGGACAGTTAGCCCCAGAGGAGCTGGTTGGCTGTTCGGAGCAAGCATAACACACTTATTCATGGAGATAAACGATCTTAAACTCATTTGCAGAGCTCATCAGTTGGTGAATGAAGGTAAGTCGTTTATTTTATTACACATGAGCTTTAAATGTTTCTCTGGTATAAATGGTTTTAAATGTTAGTTGCACGTTTTTCTTTAACTGTGCAAAGACTGTCGTTTCTGCACCTGGATTTTGTGTTTCCCTCCCTTTGGCTAACATTACGATGAAATAACCACTACTGTACCCCTCCCAATGAATATTTTACCAAATCGTTCTTATCACCTAATCATTGGTCTCACCTGTGTTTGCTGACTGTTTTCCAGTATTCCCGACTTTTGTTTTGTCCCTGCCCTTAAAATCGCACTAAACAATGGGGAACAAAAAAAAAAAAAAAAAAAAAACAATCGCATGAGCATACTGCGCATCCAATCGGCCGACGAGCGGACCCCGGTGATATTTGAAGCGGTGCCAAATTCCGAGCGGGTGATCCCACCCACGTTGACCACTCCCTACTTCTTGTGATTTAACTCCTCCCCCTTGCTGCTGCTGATGTTGTTGCCGCTGCTGCTGCTGCTGCTATGCACTCGTGCTTCTCACCGATCGGACGATTTAATGGACTGTTTGACTGTGAGGGGTTGTTTGCCGATAACGAAGAGCCTACCCCTGATTATTATCATCGTAACGCTCCTCTTTCTTGACCTTTTTCTTTTTTACACCGTTTCTGTCTTCCTTTCTTTCTCTTCTTGCCTCTTTCGTTTACTTGTTTTCACTCGAGTGTCTTTATCTCGTCGTAAGGAGAGGGCGAAGGTACATACCAACGTGGCTTTCTCTCAGCACATCGACACATATACACATCTTTTGTAGAGATTTTCGAAAGAAGAGAGCCACGAAAGCCTTTTTTGTAATTATGGAAGTAAAAGAGTTTGAAAGAAAGGGTGTGGGAGGGACTAGAGCAGCGTAAGTAGCTAATACGTGCGTAGATACACGCACATGAACACGACGTCACTGAGTCGTTGAGCCTTTATTGTATCTTCTTTGGTGCATGGAAAGAGAAAGTGAGAAAGAGCGTTGAGCTCTTAGCGTTCCACAGACGCTTTTGTTGTTCACTAACGTAAGAATTTTGCGCGGAGCACACACACACACACACACACACAAGTATTCGCATATATGGGTTGAGAAAAGGGACGAAGAGAAGGTTTGGTCCTTATCTTTGTTTTAGTGAACTTTTTTTTTCGTGCAAGGAAGATCCTGAAGGTGAAGTGGAGGACAACGTTCGTGTGAAAAACAATAGTGGATTTTTTTAATTCCAAACATTCCGAGACACGACAAATGGGGTCCTCTAGGCTTTATTGTCACCTGATGACAACGGATCGTACCTCTTCTCGTCGATCGCTTGTTTTATCAGTGTAAAATTTAGGTTTTGAGGTGAATCATAAGATGAACTTGAACACTACGAATGTAAAAATATTGTGGTATCGACAAGTGGTCTTCCCGAATGTCAGAGACAAAAAAGAAAAAAGTTCGCAAAAGGTCCATGTTTGTATTTTTTTTTTGTATTTTTAATGTACATTGTAATGTAACGAGCAGCAGGGTCGAGCCAAGAATCCGCGCAAAAGTGATTATTATGGAATGAAGAAAAAAAAAGAAAATCATTGGCTTTGAGCAGATGGTCTACCAATACTTTTCAAGCAAAATGAGATGGAAAAAAAATAAAAGAGTTTCTTTAACGAACCCAGTCCCTTTTTTCACATCTGAAGATATATATACACTATATGCTGTTGTTCGTTGCCTCCTCATACACTATAGCTTTAATAAATTGAAAGGTTTCTCTGTAATAGGAACAGTATTCTCGAAGATCTTTTGAAAAAAGTAAAAGTATTGGTACTGCAATATTTTGAGAAAGTAGTCTCTTGTTAGCTTCAGTCCTCTTACCTATATTTTTTTCCTAATTTTTTTTTTTTTTTCAATCTTTGGTCCGTGTTATGTATGAGCATAAATGTGTGTGACGGTACGTTCTTTTCTCGCGAGATAAAGAGAAGAATTGAGCGAGTGGTATTCTCCGACCAAGACAGAGCAAGAAAGAGAGTGAGAGAGATATAAAGAGTCTTACTCTGTGTGTTCGATAGCTCATAGCAGTAGCCAAAGTTCTCAAGTAGTAGTTGAATACATAGTAAAATGTAAAACGTGCGTATTTTAAATAATTTTACCATGATATTTTCACGCAAGAATTAAGATTAAAAAAAAAAAATTATAATAGTAAGTAACGAAATATATTATAATCAGTTGTTAAATAATTACTATGTTGCTCACCACTGTGGTATATATTTCCTTGTTTTGTTATTCGAATTTTTGATGTAAATGAGATGAGTGAAAAAGATAAAAGAAAAAATAATAACTTGGAGAGATCCGATGGTGATTATTATAACAGGGGTATTTTGTTTAGCTAAATAGTTTTCAACGATAATGCAATGTTTCTATTTCAAATGCTCTTTTTTTTTTAATCAGAAAATATCGTACCCAGCACGATATTTTCATTGTATTGTTGGGAAGAGAAGCGAGAGCTTCAAGAGGCAGGGTTTGAGTCGAAAATAGCTCTGTTAACCGCATGTAACGTAATTACCGTGTATATATATGATAAGTTTTACGGGTTCTTGTATAAGAAATATGAGCTATTGGAATGTGACTTTTACTTTTCTTGCATTGTATTGTACATTTAGACTTTGAGTGACTTACTTAACGTTATATTCTTCTTTACACCAATTGTAATATTTAAATGAACAAAATATCAAGTAATCGATGTTTCAACAGTACAAAGCGAATGTTTTTAATGAAAAAAAAAAAATTATTTAAAACGAATAAAAGTGTTCGTGATTATTGCATTAAAAAAATGTATTGAAATGACTTTTTTTTTTAATTAACTGTAAAATTTGTTTAGATTTGTATTGAATATTAATATTGTAAGTTATCAATAACATAATATTAATTATTGAGTTTAAAAATATACATATATATTTTTGCATTGCGTAGTTTAAAAAAAAAGAGTACGTTGAATTGAACTAATCAGTATTTGTGAAATTATCATCACTGGATTAGCCGTTGATTCCTGTAATATTGAAATATCAGTTGCTATTTTATTGAATTTATTAACATCTTTTACTTTTATATTTGCTTGTACAAAAAATACAATGTGTAAAAACTGGATTTGTAAATAATTTTTGTAAAATAGGAAACTTAGTGATATATATTACACAAATAAACAGAGCTTTGTTTTCCTGAATAGAATAGATATAATTTGTGAAATTAAATCATGCTTATGCTTAGCGTTGTATTGATAAAAATCATCCAAGACATGAAACGACAAGAGTTGCAATACTTCAAAAGACTTGACGATTCATTTTTCGGTAAATTATTTCCCATACTCCTTTAACAACTTTATGTTCCTAGCTATATAGCTGTGACAACAATGTATTCAGACGTATTATATTCAAAGACGGTATGGACATCATTTAAATTTAAACAACCTATTGAATACAAAAAAGTGACCGGACTCTGGTGGTAGACGAAAAAAATTATAATATTGAAAAAAAAAAAATTTAATGAAATACTCTGTGTAGATACTCTGTGTTCTCGCTCGTCAGGAGAGCAAGTGTGTTTTTTGAATATTGAAAGAAAAAAAAAGAGAAAAAAATCGAGAACCGAGAGACCCTTAGCAATGTGCCTCTAAATTAGTAAGCGTTCGTGTCCATACATATTAATTTAATATAAAGGATTAATAATAAAAAAAAAAAAAAAAAAAAAAAAAAAGAATTCAAAAACCAAGCATATGCATTTAAATAAAATTAAAGCCAGTGCTGGGTGGGGTCAGACACAAAGTGTTTGCAAAATGATACAATAACCTAAATTCCGTCATCGCTAAATTCACGCGAATCTTAAGTATACTGGAAAAAAATTTCAGAAAATATTAAAAAACTTGCTGTTACTTTTGATGTCATCTCCTCTAAAATTTTTATTTCATCTCAGTGCTTTGACATCAAAAGAGATCTAAATTTTGCTTATTAGGCATGTCAATAGGGTGGATATGATATATTTTATTGTATTTTAACACTTATGAAAAGATTGTCGATAAATTTACAAGTATAAAACGTAGCGACGACAGCACGATAATTTTTTTTTAGAAAAATTTTAACGGGTTAATGCGTAAATCATTATGTACTTCGTTGGTTCTTTCACAGTCAAGTTGTTGAAAAGTTCTACAACGTAATAAAAAAAAAATGTTTTGTAAATTTTTAGGTTTTCAATTATTTTTATGCATTAGAATTACTTGTACATTCAACGAGTCGTACTTCAATCTTTTTCCATAACTAATTTTTCTTGTTTAATTAATTAATAATTTAAAAAGAAAAAATCACTCAGCTCCGTTTGTAATAATTTTTTCAACAGTATATTAGTATCAAATGCGAAAACTATTTCAAGCCAGAAATATGTTTTAAAAAATATCCAATTAATATACTGTTGACATCTTAAATGCAAGTAAAAATCTTCATCAAATTATTATAAAAAGAAAATAAAACTGAACAAGGACAGTGTTCAAATGACCGTATTTTTAATTAAGTTAAATTTTATTAGAAACAAAAATTTTCGTCTCAGCTGCTTGTGTCGGAAAAAGTTAATCGTAGTTTTCGTCAATAATGTGCATCTCTCCAGGGTGATCACTGTTGTAATCGCCTCAGCCGGCTGCGCATTAGTGGCAAATTCTTTTTTCCTACCGAAAAGGCGCACCAGACATTCAAAAACGCCTCAGGTAGAAAAAGTATTTTTTTTTTAACGAACCCAATCTGATTATTTCGCCATTATGTAATTGTCCTCAAAATTATACAATTCATTGATTTTTTTTATTGATGTATTCCATCAAAGTGTCACCTTAGCAATTTGACACTATGTCTGTCAAGTTGACTTTGCTCAATTTGCATAATGACGCATAGCCTACGTATAGATCGATCGAAGCTGTTAAAATCCCGTTTAAGTCACTTCCTGAAAAACTTAGGTCCTCTTATGATGAAACTTGCATTTTTTAATTGTAATTGTGTTTCAAACTAGCTCTGATTTTGTTGGGGACCTTTAGTTAAACGGAAATAAAAATTTCTCGCTCACAAGTCGGTTCCTTGTCATCTCAGTCTTTCCCTAAAACACAATGTAAACCTCCCTTCGAGCAGTGCCTTCGAAAATTACAAGACCACGGTCTACTAGAAAATAGTTTTTGTATTGATAGACTTGTGAGATATGATTGTGTGATATTTTATTATTTGTGAAAAATAAATATTTTTCTTTTTTTTAAGAATAATATATTTACTTGATTAATGTACCTCTAAAGAAAAGGTGCGCTAGTAAATTAAATGTGCCATTAATATTGATTTTTGAGTTTATTTTTAAAACTACGTAGAATAGCAATGTTGACGAATGATGCACGGAAAAAGTATCTTAACAATATAAATCAATGTATCATCTACGCTACTGCTTTTTGAATGAGTCCCCGTGAACAACCGTCCTATTTTTTGAAATTTCAAAGCAAATATATCAAAATGTTCACTATAAATACCTATTTATATATACATACTGTGGACGCGAATGCGCAAATTATATGTATATAGTCAATTGCATGCTCCTATTAAAAGTAAATAAGTGATTTATCTTATTTCATTAAGTGTCAGAATACTCGTAAGGGTTTTCATATGACTACGGAATTTTTTATCTTCGACCGTCAAACTATCGGAGCAATGAAAGAATGATTTTAAATAAAAGACAGAAAATCAAGAAAAGCAAAACAAATTAGTGAGATATTGCGAAACATCAGTTAAAACTTCACATACTTGCTCGCTTTCTTGCGATAATCAATGAATTTGTATCGAAAGAATATACGATATCGACGTTGCCTTATCTACTTCTTCTTCAGCATCTATGTGCATTTATTTACCAATGTATTCATATTTGTGTGTTTCTCATACTTACTAAGTACATAAAAACGATATTTTTTTCAACTAAGTATACTATGGTGAAATGGTCACGGTCGTTTGTGCTTTGAGCTTCTGTGTTGAATATATATTACTAGTATATTTTTATAAGATACTTCGACTTTTGCCTTCCCCTCCTCTCCCCAACCCAATCCACTTGATCTCAACAAGGAGTAAACCGACATTTTTGCGAGATTTTAACAGCCTCGAGCCTATGTGAATGTACATTATATCATTAGTGTAAACAGACTGTATAAATATAATAGTAAAGACACGTGGCGAGAACGACGAGTTGGCAGTGTTCGAATCCACTAGTAGATACACTTTTTTTCAGAACATCACCTCGTAAATGGTGTTGACTTACATATCGCTAATTATTATATTGATTATAAATATATATGCATATATTTGTCTGAATGCAATAAATATTAGTTTTTATTAGTTATACAAATTATTATACTTTTATATTGATGTAAATCTTTTTTAGCTCAAAAATTATCTTGAAAGTTTTAATCAATTTTGTAATAACCATCTATTTAGCAGTAATGTAATCGATTAGCGTAATGGATTAAAAATGTTTTAGAATCTGGAATTTGCCAAAGTAGGTAGTCAATACGTAGCACTTAATGATAAATGTTAGATATGTTAACATATCTTGTATAATGTTACAGTCTAATGAATTTTGAGCTTGTCTCAAGAAACTGAAAATCTCTACTCGAGATTTCTTGTCTCGAAGGGAAAAAGTAAATATCGAAAAAATTTAGAGACTATCGAAAAATTTTGGCAATCTCGACTATACCTCGAGACGATCAAAGTGAGATGAGATTCTCAATACGAAATTAAGATCTTGTCTCTGCTCGTCTCGACTTACGTCTCGTAAGTACATGCCTAAGCTAATAGCTTTCTGAAAAAATATACATATCCCTTAAGTTGTCAATTGATTCAAATTTGAAAATTTTTCATAAATTTAAATTATTTTTATTAGTAAAAAATGATGTATCCGAACACTGCGAGCATTTACAAATGCACGCATTTCTATGGATATGAAGTCTTAAGCAGCGCTCGTCATTTAAGTTCGTGAGTCTTCTCGCCTGTGTCAAAAATATTTAAAAAAACAAAATAATGGAGGCCACCATCTGTGATCGCTCTTTAATTCGAAATCAACGTGTACAAGCGCTTGCGGAAAAGTGTATACATTATTAACTGTAAACATATATTATATTATGAACTATAACGAACATATTTTTTCAAACTATCCCTTTTTGTAAGCGTGTACACAACGACCCTCCAATTACACGTATGATACACGTATCATTGTAGTGACCTTATGAAGTAAATTATTAGTTTTTTTTTTGTCGAAGGAGCGTCTTAAATATATGAAAAATTTCATTATGATTAGTATTTGTACTATAATTACAATATTAATTGTATAATTTATGATATTATCGAGTAACGTATCATCAAAGCATGTAAAAACGTGTAGGTAGAGGGGAAAAAATGAAAACAACAAAAATTTTTACCAGCGAAACACGATTGTACAGCAGTCTTGAATACATTTATTAAATTTGTGTGTTAATTGATGTGAACCTGAACTTGATTCGAATATTTTATTTCTTTCATTTTTTTCCGTTTTTTTTTTTCTGACATGTGGAAGCTTGTGCGCAGAAGTTTGAACACTGCGACACAATCCTTTGAAGATCTCACAGATATACATCATTGTAAAACAATCATGTACCTTGGAAGTATAGGACTTTGTTATGTTAACGTAATAAAACATCTGTAATAAAATTTGTAAATATGTGATTTAATTTTTCCATTTTTTTCGCATCCCATTTTTATTTATTAAAAATACTGATGATAGGTATTTTGAAATATACCCTATAATCTATTGGCAGATAAAAACGAATAAAAAAATAAAAATTCACGATAGTCTAGCGGAACTGGAGTCACAGTTGTTAAAATTGGAATAAAATAGCTTTTAATTAATCAATAGAATGTGTTGCAGATTAAGGCATCCACAGGATTTACAATTTAAAATGGGACTATATTATACTTTTTTATAAATAGCATAAAAAATTAATTATTTTCATGAATTATAATCGGTAACCTATTTCCGATTAAGACGTCATACTTTTAACATATTTTTCAATGCAACGTTTGCCAAACGTGTTGCCTAATTATATTAGGCCTTATACATCATTTTATTAATGTTATCAAATATCACTATAACACGGTTTTTTTAAAGAAATATAAATGCTTTAATAAAATTTATGTACATAAACTTACCTTTGTTTTCCACAATGCATCAACATTGTAATGAATATGGAACTTTAAAAATCTAACAATTTCAATCAAATAGTATTAAATATACAATAATACACTAGTAATAAATTGAAATAAAATTAAACGCTACAAGGAATTAAATATGTAGGTGAAAATAATTCACACAACTTTCATTAATCGTTAATCGGTTTATTTAATTTTAATATTATTTTTCGTCATGTATAATAATAATTCTATTTACTTTTTACTACCTATATATAATAATATATAGTGTATTTATGTTCATTATGTATAATATATTATATTATCTACATTTATAATCCCTATTAAAGGCATCTCCAACCAGACTTCGAATTTACTTTTCATTTTTTCAAATATCGTATTCATCCATAAACATACGAGGGACTCACGCGACCAAACGACCCGGACACCGCTTGCCTGTTTCAATTTTTTCTTTCTTTTTTTTTTTTTTATTCTTTTACAAATGTTTTCAAGTTTTCAAAATTTATCTTACAATTACAAATCAGTTTGATCATGTATGTGCGTATCCTTTAACGCAGTCCTTGTGTTTATTGATTTGCTTTTCCGTTTTGCGAGGCAAAATACACTTTCTTAACTCTAATCTATTGATCTCTTCGTCTTGTATTTTAAAAAAAATTTTAAAACCAAGATTCTAAGGGCCGATTTTTTTTCCGTCGATTCGATTGCTAATTTTAATATGTGTTTTATTTCGTTTGCTTTTTTCGTATCAAATATAGCAAATATTTAAAATAGCAATTGAACTCGCACGATTTCATTAATTATTTATAAACTTCTCACTTAATTATGACTCAACTAAAAGTAATCCACCACGAATTATTAATATATTTATTTTATTTAGTGTAAAATTGCATTACTTTATCATAAAATATTTTATATTTTACTTTGTTTCGAGTACGTAATTTTAGATATACATTTTTTGTTTATAAATTGATGCTAACTTGCTATGATTTATATCTAATGATGATTACTAGTGTAAATATGCGCGTGACGAATTACTTTAAGTTAATGATGGTGAAAAATATTATGTATAATTTCTTCATCTGTAACAGTACAGACTAACGTTACATTTGAAACTATACATAACATCACAATGCGAAATACTAAGTAATAATAATTGCCGCTCTCAGAAAAATTTGAAAATTAAATTGCACTTTTATACTTGATAAGCTCATAAAAATTGAAAGAAAAAAAGTAAAGCAGTGTCGGCGTTCGTTGGCGGTGGAAAATCTCAATTACAAAAGAAATAGTCGAACTTAAAATGAGATGATAAAAAAAGTCGTTTTTTCCTTTAAATGTAGATGTAAATGGTAACTTTGACTCACTCATTCAAAAAAAGTATTGCACCAAGAACAATTAGAACCTTCTTGGCGAGCTCGTACTTTGCTGTCTATCCCTCTTTTCACGCTTGGCTCTTCTTTTATTTTTATTGTAATTATAATTTTCATTATGTCACTTGTCGTTTCTGGGTTGAATAATTTTTCCCTTTTTTGCGTTACTTTAGTAGATTTAAATTTACATATAAACTTACGATAAATCCGTCTAATTCTCGTCAGTCATTTTTATTTTAAATATTATCTTTTGCCTCGCACAAAACTTGAATGCAAAAATAAATGCTTTCGTATTTTTTTTTTTTTTTTTTTTTTTTTTTTTTTTTTTTTTTTTTTTTTTTTTTTTTTTTTTTTTTTTTTTTTTTTTTTTTTTTTTTTTTTTTTTAACAAGAACAATGCAAAGATAAATTACAATAACGAGAACTAGCCCGTTGCAATTGAACGTCAAATATCAATTTTTTCTATGATTAACAAGATGACTTAAGAGCATCTTAGAAATAACGATAAAACGTTCAAATTACAAAACTGGTGCCAGTGAACAGGCGCACAGTATAGAAAGATAGACTAGTACTTTCTCATCATATTGTTACAAGATTTTTGTTTTGCGCGTATTATTTACAAGATTCAACCCAAAAACGAGAGGCGAAAAGCGTACGCTACTTTTACATGTATACGTCTTCGCGTATCTGTACTTCATCTCACGTCCTTAGGAGATTTTTCACGTATTATAATTTTTCCTCGACTTTTCCTCGACTTTTCCTCACTGTAATCTCTTGTCTATTATTCCTATTTTGAATAATATAGACTCTGACTCGCACTTAAATATTAATGGTTGGGCAAGATAATACTCTCGGTAGTAGTACAATGCCCTGAGTCTTGCTTAAGCCCTCAGTAATGAGCGCACGGCCTCCTTCTACTCCTTGTCCCGAAAATTTTTCAACATTCAAGCTTACTCTACCTTTCCTTTGTGAGTGACGTCTTTTATTTTTAATAAAAACAAATGAAAAAAGTGTTTTCGAAAGTGCTGGATAAACGTGATTGATGGAGGTGGTGGTTAAAGAGGAAAATAGCCGTGCAAGCGCAAGCGTGATAGTCTAATGAAGAGATCGTAAAAAAATATTAGTAGCAGTCGTATATATTTTTTTATTTATATTCACGCTTCGCTGGGCTTTTTTTCTTACGTGCTTATTTGAATTCAGAACGGAGACTACTTTAACAATAATCATTGTATATTTTTGTACACACGCGTGTGTGCATGTCGAAAATTGACAGAGTAGATATGAATGATTTTAGTACTTTTTTGTTAAATGCAATGAAATGATAGTACAACGCAGTGTTATTTAAAAATTTTCACTGTAATGTACTATAACTTTCTTTGATGTTCCATACTTTGACGTTAGTTGTATTGAAAATTATTTAACTATGTATGTAGTTGAAGGGAGAGTATATTGTAGTCAATAGTTTATGTGAAAATTACTTCCTCAGAATTTATTTATCATAAAGTGATAACAAAACTATGAAATTAGTTATTGATGAATAAATCTGAGGTTAAAAATAAATTATGACAAATGAAACCTTACTTAAAATGAAAAGAGAAAAATCTTACTAAAACCTTATCAAGTGCTCGATTAAAATAATATATTAAATGTTTTGGAAATGAGGCCGTGCGCTGCATCGCTCCTTTATTTTATCCACAAAATAATTTACAAGTTTTTTTTTCAATCGTTTGAAGTATCCGTCAATGTTTTTTTTTTTTTCAAGTCTTATAATATGGACAAAGTTGCCTCAGGTTTCGTTAGGCTCAAGGTCCTTACATAATCGTTTCCATCATCTGTTTCGTACTTCCAGAGGCGCCTCTGCTCATCTCGTGTTGTCTTTAATCTTTTTTTTTTTTTCAATATCTATATATTGATGTTGATACTTGGTTTATAAAAATAATTGTTAAAAAATGTTTCGATTGATTTTTGTCATACATGCTAAAATAATGTGCTGGTATCCAAGGCAACCATCGTATTTTCAATTGCATAATATAAACTTTTATTCTTTTATAAATTATATTTACATGTTTTACTCTGTGCGATAGAGCCAAAAATAATTAGAATCGATCGCCTTTCTTACTACAAAAGCTTTCAAAGTTTTCAGTCAAGTAGTACGTATGCATATGATGATTAATAATAATATAATTAATAATAGTAAGATTGATAAAACCGTGTCATTTCCGCATTGAGGTTGATGTAAAATTATTAATAATCATATTAAATCAAAGAGCATTAAGGGTCAGCGCCTTAGGTTTCCGAAAAACAAAGTGCTTCGTCGTCATTATCGTTATTTTTTTCATCATTATCATCATTCATGAAACATTTTGTGTTGGTAAGACAAAATCAAGGCTGTTACTAATTCACCTACCTACCCATCATCCATGAATTATGCATACACACACATCTCATCAGAAATAATATTACAAAATTATCGACGCCTTCATTTTTTTAATCTTTATATATATATTTTATTTTATATACACAAACTAGCTTTAACCGTTGATTTTTATTTCTCTATATTAAATAATAGCAATAATAACGCTTTTTTAAAAATCAATTTTAACAGTTTGAAGTTGACTATCTATTATAAAGCCCGCGTGGTCGAAATCTCTCTTCGCTTTACGAGTCATGACAAACATATGAGGAGAACAAAAAAAATATATAAGGAAGTTGAGGTACGATAGTTGTAAAATAATAATAGTAATAATAATAACAGTATTTGTTCTGCGTTCTGAGGAACTGAACCGAAGAATGTTAAATAAATGCACGCTTAAGAGGACACGAATCATTAAGTGCGTCTATGCTGTGTAAGGATCGATACGAAAATTCTACGCGACGCATCGCGTATTATCACAAGCACTAGCGACTGTGAAACTTGGAGAGACTTCGCTTTTATGTATTTTGTTTTTCCTTATAGATACGATTCGTTTTATTTTTCTAATTCTCCACGCGGATTTAACATCATGGGTATAAATGTGTATGTATTGTTTAGTTTATTTTTTTCAGCGTGTATACATATAAGTATTATGAGATTATTGTGGTAACTATTTTCTTTCTCCTTGAAGAACAGGAAGGGAAATAATATACATTCGTCTCGTAACACATCGTCTCGATCGCGATTTATTCTTTTTTTTTCACATTTTCTACACTTTTTTTGCGTTCTCACTGACGATTTTTGGAATTCATTACATTGTATGCTGAGTTCACATTATGTAGATTCATTGTATCTTTTATAATTGAATTTTCCGTATATTACTGTAAAGCTAATTTTAATAGAGCAACAATCAAAATTTTCTGGTGTTCTTTATTAAGCATAGGTACAAGTCACAGTAATAATTATTGAGATCTCTTTTGTATGTTGTATCGCTGTCAGCCGTTATTCCTTATTAAAGTTTTAGTTTTAACTAATAAGGTCCATACTCTATGGTTGAACTCAGCATACACAATTGTTGAATTAGGATCTTGCATTAAAAATTATATTTGGTCTGTCAGGTAGTTTATCAAAAAATATTAGACACGTATTTTTTTTTTTACATAAACAAAAACTGACAGAGATAGAGCACATAAATATTTATAAGTGAAGGCTTATTACGTCTGAGGGACGAAAGATTTTTATGTCCCTATGACGTATTTTACTCCTAGTCCTGAACTTTTATATACAATATTTCCGTAATTCTTTGTTTTTATGAAAACCAAAAAAATACGTGTCCAATATTTTTTGATACTTTACCTAACGGACCAAATAGAATTATCCATGCAAGATGCCAATCAACATTTCATCTGATTGTTTTATTTCATAATCAAATAGTATAGTACGAAAGTGGATTGATCGAAAAAGTCTGATGAGATCGCTCGATTGTTTTTATCGGATGCGAAAAGTTTCGTAAAAAATTGCAAGCTAGCGTAGCCGCGGCAGTACAGTAATCATTAAAATTTAAGTATTATCAAAACATAGAAAAATGCATTGAAACACTGAATAATTGTTATGTTCTAATTTTCGTGCGTCTTCCTCAGACTTTTTATTTTTTTAACTGAACACATACTGTCGGCGGTGATTTGGAAAATTTATAGATTTGATTTGTCGTTGTAATTTTTTCAGCAATATTCTCCTTGGGTTTTTTACAGAACACAATAAATTCTAGGAGGTAAATTTTATCATTTCGTGATTCTCATAAAGGAAGTTGAGTCTCAATATTTTTTTTATCATGATTTTTTAAATAAATTAACCATTTTATTCAAATACAGTTAAAAATTTACAACATACAATCAACATTATTTCTTAAGTCTTAAAAAAAGTAACTTCACCGAGTCGTATTCCCACAAAAGATCCTAACACTCGAATTTCTTATAACTTCTAGACTAAGTCTGTAAACGCTGAAGCTCTTCCTTCATGAGAAAGTCAAATTTCCAATCTTACACTTTGGTAACTTTTAAAGTTCATTCGTGCAGATGGCCGACATAAATCGCTTTGGCAGTATCGTATAATGAATCGCAGATTGATAACATACTTATCGGTAACTCACATTGGTAAAAACTGCTGTCACGAAAATAAAATAGCAGTGATGAAACAGGTGATACATCGTTCTTAATAAAAATGGCTACGTATTATGGTATGCATGTACGATTAAAAATGGTTATCGCGTTTAGACGTCGTCGTGAGGCTGGTTTTTACACATACGATGGAAATGCGAAAGAAATCAAATCACGCCCGCGCTTCTTATTTTCTTTCAAGATTTTACAGAATCCACACTTTCCCTCTTGCCCCCTCCTCCCCTCGAATTTGCTCTACAATAACGTGATACAGTAGGCTGTACGATGTGTAAATGGTGTATGCGATTTTTATTTTTATTATCTATGCATATATGCGGTGGCAGCCATTATTTTTTAGCTTATATAATATGTATATATTTATATATATATATATATATATATTGTAATACGCGCGAGCGAATAAAACACACGCGCTCTTATGCGTATTTTTTCTATATATATAATCGTAAATAAACACATTTGTGGTATCACCGGAACGCTGACATCTATAAAACAGAGTCAATTGTATATTCTTTTTACGTGTATACAGACAGTGTATTTTTTCATTTCTTATTTTGTTTCATTATTACATATACATCGCAACTGAACGTGTTGACGCTGTTCGACTTGCTGCTGTTTTTTGAATTTATTTTTCAGCTGGTTCCCTCGTATATAATATAGTATGTAACAGTGATTTTTGTTTTTTTTGTATTTTTTTTTTATTGTATCATTATTATGCGGAATCACATAACTCGTGTTGGTTTTTGTTTACTTTTATTCATATATTATTTATTTACTTTTAACTCTTCGACGTCACAATAGCGCAGTGCAATACGCTTGGTTTTATTTTATTTCCATTAATCTTTTTTTTACAATGTACATACAATAAAAGAGTCTTAATCATCAATTCAGATTTATATGCAACGTGAACACACTCATCATGACCGTTAAGTTGTTCGACTTGCGTAAAGTTACTATATAGTAGTCTTTTAGTTTCGATAAAAAAAGTTTCAGTCCATCTCGATTTTTTTTATGCATTAAAATTTTTTCGTCTTTCATTCGAACGAGAGTCAAACTACCGCTTCATTTTACTCTTGTATAATATGTAATATACTTCCTAATACGAATTTATTCATTTATTTTCTTTCATCTCGCAAATAATCCTAAATTATCTCCGCTCGCAACGTCCCTCTGCTCCGTCCACGTTTGCATTTTTGTTTCACTTAAATCGTCGATCGGCAACGTAAAATCGACATTCATTTCGAAACTCATCAACCTTAACGTAAATTTTTCTCCCAAACACTTGTCATCTTGTCATTACAACAACAACAACAACAATAATAATAATAATAAAATAATAATGATCCTTAATTTCCTTGCACTTTTTTGTGCAACGCAACAAACACACACGCACACATTTATAATATTTATACGTATAGTATTTATATATATATATATATATATATATATATATATATATATATTTTTTTTGTATATTACCGTCTGGCTCGACGCGAGTCCGAATACACCTAAAATTATAATAACCTTATTATTATGATTCATAATTATCATCAAATCGTCGCTTCTTCGCATCGACGCTTCTACTTTATCCACTTGTTCTCGCTTATTTATATATGTATACATGTGTAGTTTATCAGCTTCGAACGTCAGCTTGTTTATTTACTATCTTTCTTCGACGTCCACGTTCAATAGGAAAGGAACGTAAAACATCTTACTCTCGAGCAGTAGAGCTGCCGCCGATTGTATCTACAGCAAAAAATAATAAAAATAACCATACATTTTGTTTTTAATCTCAATAATATTGTGCTTCAATTCACAACTTACTTCGGGCAATCTGGCTTGAAGTTCATTAAAACGATTGGGCTGCTGCGGAGCACTGTGTTCGAGGTAACTTCGTAAGCAGCTCAAATACCGATCGTATATTTGTTCTAATTCTGGCATACCGCATCGTGCTGTAAATAAATTTCTCTTGTCATTTTTCACTTTCTTTGGTAAATTCATTCAATTAGAATCTCGTATATTTAAACTGTTAATAGCGATGAAAACTTACATTTTGTATCTGCCATGGCAGCAGTAACAAAATATTTAGTCATTTTGAAATACTTATTACAACTAGTAATTAAATAGATGAGCATTTACACAAAATCTTAATTGAAAAAAGTGCAATAAGTCTATTGCATAGTCACTTTTGGTATTTGTAATAAAAAAAATTAATCACCCATTACTTAAGTAGTTTGTAGGTTCAAAATTTTTATTCACTAGTGATAGCCAATTAAAAATTTATATTGAGTGAAAATCAGATGTGATTTAATAATATTTAAATACAAATAATTATACAAATTATTATTTTTTTTTTTCACTAACAAATCTTTAATAAAAAATTGTCAAAGTAATGGTTGATAAAATTTGTTTCAATATAAAATTAATTAGCAACGAATTATTATTTTTTTAATAAAAAAACAAATTTGTGATTGGTGATTAGAGTGTGATTAAATTGAAAATCCACGCATAAGTAAGTAGTGCCGGACGAGTTTGTTCAGACAAAAACCCATAATTATATCCACACACTTACCTTGCTGAAGCAGTATGATGATTTTCATGCAGACGTACTCCTCCATCGTCAGTTTGATCCTCTTGAACACGTGGGTGACATACGTGATCTTCTCGACCATCAGGCCTACGTCCTGTTTCAGCTGATCCATCGTGATCGGCCGGCCCATCATACTGGTCAGGCATGCCTGTAACCTGTACATGTTGTTCGAGACCTGTAATTATGAAAATCCAAAAATCATCATAATCAGCCCTAACTCGAATATTTTCCATTACTATCAGCAGTTTTCGTAAAACCGACCTCCTGACTGTAATCAATGGGCACGGTGTCCGTCCGCATGTCCTCCATCGCCTGGAAGGCCGAGGTTGTGATAACGAGTAGCTCGTGCCACTTGTGTGTGAGCAGTTTCGTGTGCACCTGGACCGGAATCTCGAGGTAGAAAGGCAGCCTTTTGGTCCACTGTACGAGCTTGTGAACTATCGTGTCGCCGATCTGGATAAGCTTGTCGTTTAGGTTCGACTTGGGGTCCAGCAGCTCTTCCAAATTCTGGTGGAGTAACGCGGATGATGTTAAGTTTTTCTTTGTTGTGATTTCTATGGGGAGGAATGTTTTTTTTTTTTTTTTTTTTTTTTTTTCCACTTACATCGAGCGTTGCCAACTGACGGGTTTCGTCGCAATCCATCAGTATTTGGACCATGGCTAGAGCCTTGTCCAGTGAGATGTTTCGGTCCCGCGAACTACTCACAGCGTTGTCTAGCCTTTGACGTAAATGCACCACCTGGGATTCATTCAAAAACATTTTTTTTAACATCAAAATACATTCATTTTGGTTCTTTCTTTATAACATTTTAATTATTTTTATGGATATTTAAAATGATTAATGGACTGTTAATTATAACAATTAATGAATACTATAATATTGCTGGATCGTATAATGACTGCAGACAACACAATGGGAAGTATAGCTTTTGCTGTAAAATTAATAATTTTACTACTATGTTTTATCGATGAGTTTTTAGTTGCGTTTTTCTTTGTTCCGTGTAACATTGTTAGTGAGTGTAGTGTTGTATGCTCGAAAAATACGTTAAACCTAAAATGATCGAATTATATAGATTTTCACATCCACAATCGACAATAAACATTTGATCAACACCAATGTATTGGTCGTTTCACAATAAATGCAATACGTAAAATTGGATTTCTAAAATTCAGTGCTTGGGATTTTCTTATAATTTGTTGTCCAAAAAAAAGTTAGTAAATTTCGGGCCTGACTCAATCGCCAGTTTCAGAAAAAAAATGGGATCGTAATGACCATTTTGTCATTATCGTAATGTAAATAAAATCACGATTCTGAAGTACCAAATAAGTAATTCACTTTGCCATTTAGTTTTATTTTACCGAGGCAAACTCTGTACATCAAATTTAAGGTTGCAAAAAACTTAACGACGTGCTTGACCACTCTAAAAATAAACGATCCCAATCGAGTACCCGAAAGTTGTCCACACGACCACATAAAAACATCAACCGCAAGCAATTGATGTAGGTGCGAAAATCTGAGGTTTTGACTTAAAAAACTTGGCCTAAAAAATCCAAAACATTTTTCAAACTTTCTACATTACAAAACAAAGTCGGCTCATGGATAATTATTGGATATTGGAGCGTAAAAAACTAAATAGTACATCGTTCAAAGTGAAATTTTTAAATCTCAAAAATGTATGGTAACGACAGTTTAGTTTCCATGTTACGCCCACACAATATTTTTTTTTGGCATTATCTCGAAACACATACTTAGAAACAAATGTTCAAATAAACTTCTTACATAAAATAATACAGAGCATTTTTTGCGAAATGACCCACACAATAATGCGGATCAACAACAACAACAACAACCATTGATGACACATACTATGACACGTATAATTAATAAAAATCAACATCACCTATACGATACGAGAAACAACAACGAGCAGAGTCAAGTTGCAAAAATGCAGAATGCTGGATCACGAGCGATGATTCAGACGAGGATCAGGAAAGGCATACTGAAAATTTCACTCTCACATACATGTGCACGTTGTATACACATCTTCAAGCACCTCCTCCTCCTTTTCGCTCGGCAAAAAGAGAAAGAAATAAAGACAGAGAGAGAGAGAGAGACGAAGAGATAGAAGAGAGGCCGAGAGGTCAGTGTCCCTGCATGCGCGAGGCGAGCCAGCCGCGGGCACAGTTGCAGACTTTCACCGGGTTACGAAACTCGGGCCGGCTAAGCGCTGTAGCTCCGTTGCGCCGCCTGTCCTTGGCACCGGCTGCTCTCCTGGCTGATTTTCTGCTCCTTACTTCTCCTTTCCTCTGCTCCTCGTACTCCTCCACCTTCTCCTCCGATCGGAGCATACAAATAAATATGCCGCGCCGACGTGTTTGCCTTCTTGTTTTGGACACGCCGAGGAGAGTGAATCGGTCGCGATTTTTTGACGACGCGTCGGAAAGTGAAAGTTTTCTCCTTTGACTCCTTTTTATTATTATTTTTTTTTTTTTTTTCTTTTCTTTACAACGCTCGGCTCGGAGGTGTAGCAGCGCACGGGCGTGTTTTATTTCGAGCGCTGTTTTTCGGTGATTTACGCCGATACGGTAGTATGTGATGATGATGATGATGTGGGACTCGTTACACGCGGGACGGAAATAATTACCGCGGGATGAATTATTATTCTTTCGCGCGCGGTTCGGGAGCAATCTTCGGCGCGATCTCCAACTTTCTTTCGCGCGCTTTACGCAACACCTCGGAACGCGCGTATTCGTCGAAACGCATGTCGGAACGCCGCTGTTTCTCTTAATTTCGAAGATTAAGGATCTAGAAAGCCGCGAAAAATTTTGGGCCGAAAGTTCATTTCCCTCTCCGCGGCTTGTTGTAGCTCTCCTTTATTAAACCGGCCGTTTTTCGCGGCTGTAAATTTTGTCGGTTTTCCCGAGCGTACGAATAAAAATAATAATAATAATGATGATAAT
Source organism: Copidosoma aretas (assembly GCA_030522625.1). NCBI lineage: Eukaryota > Metazoa > Arthropoda > Insecta > Hymenoptera > Encyrtidae > Copidosoma > Copidosoma aretas. The sequence continues at coordinate 31,643 of JAPYYV010013563.1, forward strand.
AATAATAATAATAATAATGATACCCACGAGCGGCACTGATTAAAAATAAAAAAAATGAAAACAATAATAAAACCACGTCGGAATTTTTCAGCTGTCCAGCACAACTGACGTCAGGCGAAAAGCGGGCATCAGGCGCGGTAATTCGTTGGTCGCCCTCCCGGAGAACTGGTATACCGCACCGCTCGCCGGCAATGGCCTCTACACGTGCGGCATCGGTCAAGCGATCGGCACTGCTGCCGCTACCGATTCGCAATCGTTTGGACACCCGTGCGCGCGCGTATAGCGAGCCGGTGTGCAAGCGAGCACAGTCGCGGTCCGGCAACTAGGAAATCGAAAGTTCCAGCTGTTTTTTTTTTTTTTTTTTTTTTTTTTT
>JAPYYV010013564.1:0-12753 GCA_030522625.1 Copidosoma aretas
GCCCTTGTTTTCTAATAACGCGCTGATTGGTGCTTTTTACGAATAATAAATTGACCATATCTCTGTTATTATGCTACCAATTAAAAAATTTTGCTAAGCATTTTATCTTGTATTGATGAAGACTATAGGGTAGTGTGGTTTTTCGGACTTTATTTTAATACACGCTGTATATACCTAACCTCTGGTCTATACGCCCATTTCCAGATTTCCTCTCCTCTCCTCGCAGGCGCACATGTGCCCCCGCCCCTATCCTATGCCGCAGCTCTCGTCGAGTAAAATGTGCGTATGGTTCGGTGGCTGGCCATGGCGCAGCGCTCGAACGAGTGGCAAAAAGTGGTCCCGGCAGTTAACATTGCGGTCAGCAATCTCTCTACTAATCTCTGGCGGGGGTACACGTCTAGACACCACGAGCGCCCAAGTGGAGGATACAAGGGCAATGTGAGGGCGCGACTGCACGCCTCGGTCTTGCACGAGTCTTTAGGAGAGTGCGTGACGGCTGCTAGACTCGCAGGGTGAGAACGACAATCAATTCCTAGAATACTGACGGCGGTGCAGGCTCACGCAGAGGTAGCCGTGGACGCTGAGTAACACGAGACAATTAGGTCGACGCTATAGATGGCGCCAAGATTGATAGGGAAATGACTACTTATTTTTTCCGACCGGTTTCCAATGATTCGTTGATAGACTATGTGCCAGGGAACGTTACACGTACGGCTGGGCATGATTATCTACTTATTTGTGCATGCGAAGTCTTGATTCTTGAGGATGATGAGAGTCACTCAAGTTGATCAGAAAATCAGAATCCAGTTTATTTTAAGAGCTCTTCAGACTCATGCGTCTTCTTTATGATTTTACCAGAAGAGGATTCGTACTTACTGATAAATAACTATTCCACTACCTATCTGACGTACTCCATCAGGATGTATATACGTTTGCAAGGCAATAAGGGGCCTTTGAAACGTTACTGGAAGGGTCGCGTGTATACTAGATACTTCAGTAAGTTTCGCGCGCTTACTAGCGTACATAGACACTTTGGCATTGTGAGTGCCTTTCTAAAGGTGCATGTGCTCGTATTCATGTACGTTTTTATGACTTTTTCTGATAGTAATGCATGTTGCAGTGGGCACTACCGATTATTCCTCGTACTTGCCACTATATTTTGAAGTTTGAAAGTATTATCTGCAGTACTGGCATACTAGGGTACTCGCGGAAGGTAGCACTAGCATATTTTCTCACTGTGAACGCAGCCTAACTTAAACACCTACAAACATTTAACCAAATAGATTCACCTGTTTAGGCTGTCTATTAATAAATTATTTATTTACTTAGAGTGTATACAGAGAAGTATATTGGGTTTCGGAATAAAGTTAATGAAATAATACCCTTTATCATACCTTAAAAACACCTTATTACAGGAATCGGGCCGATCAACCGATTCATGCACATGATGCAATAAAAACCAGGTATGTGCAAACCTTGATTACGCTGTAGTCTAGCAAACTACATCTGAGCAGTGATAGGCTCAGATCTCCCAATCAGGAACCATGGTTTCTTGATACAAAATTGAAAATATGATTAGATATATATTTTCGTGTATTATACTTACTACATAGGTGTATTATACTTTCGATCATGATGTAAATAGACAAGGTTTTCTGGATGGCACATGCTTTTGATAAGGAAAAAAACCAACTAGATTTTAGGACAATGAAGCTCCATATTCGTCCAACAGGGAATATGTGTTTTAATACAATGTTCTACTACTACGTCTGAAAATAACCAACTTTGTGTTACTACGGCGGAAAACAAAGAACGTGACTATGAGTAATATCGCCGATAAAACAGATACTGGATAGGAGACCCGTACACTCCAGCCCAATACTTAATTCAAATAAAACAAAACCCACACACCATAAACCAAGTCACTAAATTAACTCGCCCGATTACAATATTCATTTATTAATATTGTATCTACTAATTCAAAATAATTTCAAAGAAATTCATAAATATGAATCTCTAGCTCCTTCAACAGAATAACCCAATATATTTTAACCTCATATCCGAAGAGAAAACAAATCATTAAAGTCAAAACTATTTATTGTTTTTAACAATTGGGTTACTGGAAGAGTAGGGATATTATAATTATTTCAGAAGTTATCATAGAATCGTGTATTTTCAGTCAGTCCAAAGGAAAGATGCATTAATATTGGAAAAAATTTTGAAAAAAACTTGGGCACCCATGAATCAAGTTATACTTTTTCGGCACACAATATATGTAGAGGTAGCTGTTTTTGCCTCTAGATACGTTGATGTAGCTTATTTCGCCGAAATTTGTTCGGTGATGATCCCAGCTGAAATTTTGAAATAATAAGACACAATAAAAATAAAATATTCATCGATAGAACATCACATTTATGATGAGTAAGTATGCAAGTATCCGCAAGACCCGTAAGTACCCCTAAGTACCCGCAAGTGCCTGCAAGTACCCCCAAATGCTCGTATGTACCCCTAAGTACTTGTAAGTATGCGCAAGTGCCCATATGTACCCCCAAGTTCCTGTAAGTACACGGAAGTAATCATGTACCCGTAAGTATCTGAAGTTACCGCGTTCCTGCCACATAACCTCCAGTCACGTGCAAGCATCTCGTCATTATTCGGAAATATCCGTACGTGCCCCACAATTACTCGTTAATTGTCTATGAAATTTTATTGTTGAGATAAACACCAACGATGACTGCATCAATATATACTATTCGCGCTCCATTGGTTCTTCCAGCTCATGAACGCATGTATTAGCGCCATCTCCCGGCCACGCACGAGCTCACTGCCAAGCTAATTTACCGACGCATAGATCATTAGCTCGCTGCTATGCAGTTATGTATCTAGTAACGTTTGCGCTGTGTGCAGCGATGTTAAAACGACCCGACGTCTATCAGACTTTCAGTCTATTGCGTGGTCAAGTATATCTATATTCATCATATATATAAATATACTTGACCACGTTGAAGTCTGATAGACGTCGGGTCGTTTTAACATCGCTGGCTGTGTGGTAGCCCGCGCTACCGAAAAAGCGTTTCAAACAGGCCTTAAACGAACAATCTTGAAATGGGTCTTATTTAAAAACTAATTGTCCGAAAAATTTTTTTTTTGCCCTATTGGTCTCAGGATTAATTGCTGTACACGCTGGTCAACGCTGTTAAAGTACTTATGAATGACCCTGTGTATATATACCTATGGTTGATTGGATAGAAATATTAAAAAATTTAGTATAAGGTTTGTGATTTGAAATATAAGAAACCTGAATATCGAACCCACTGTAGCCAGTATACTAGCGATTTTAAACATGGCTCAGCGATTTTTTGTTTGTCCTGTGTCGACTTACAGCGGAGCCAGATAGGAAAAAAATGTTCAAATTTGGCTGTAGCCCTTAATTCTCAATCGATTTCCATTTTTTTTATATAATGTTGAGATCATTTACAACAATTGCTTCTTGCTTATTTTGCCATTTCCATATTTTAAAATTGGTAATTCAACCTCAAATGTTGAAAAATTACATTACGTGCTGAGAATACGATCATTTTTTAGTTCAAAGTTTTTTTTTAATATCAAATAGTAATAATGCTGACAAAAACAGATAGTGCTAAAGATCCATGCATGATAAAAGTTTTTCATACTTTCAAGTTATGTTACTTGAAGAAACCACGAATTTTAGAAATATCAGCGACATATTACAATTCTGAGAATCTTAAAAAAATCAGATATTATTTCTGTTTATTCACAACTATCTCTTTTTGGTGGATTTTCCATTACATCATTTAAAAATCGGTAACCTGACCTCTAATGTTACATAATCACAGTATCTGCTGATAATATGACAATTTTTTATTTCGTAAATGTTATATACCTAACGTAATTTCTCTGAAATAAAAATTAAATTTACCATAACTTAACGAATATTAGTTGTACAACCGACCTGTAGTTTACACCGACCATTAGTTGTACACAGATGCAATACCTGTTTAGGCCATGGACAGAATGTTTTTACTTCTAGAAATAAAATAATCAATTAGCGTTATACATGGATAAGTTTTTTCCGATCCTCCAGGACTATCTATAAAATAAATTTTTTTATAATGATCACAAATTATTTTAAATATTTTTTTCATATCAATATTCAAATGCATTAAATCAAACATTTTTTTACAAAAAGATGTTTTCTCACTTTTACAATTGTCTTCACAATCACACATGTTTAGCATTTGTAAATCAAAAGACTCGCATGATTTACCTTCTGATTCTAGAATCTGATTAAAATGTGGAAGAGCTAAATTATCTTTATTTTTATTAAAATCTTGCGTGAAAAATTCTTTATACTCATTCCATATTTGATCTACTTGAATATTTTCTGAAATTAAAAACCAAGCAAGAATTGTTTTAATAGGGTTCATGCATAAAATTTATTTTGAAAATCTATTAGGTACGTCAGGTAGATTATCAAAAAATATTAGACACTCATATTTTTTTTCTTCATACAAACAAAAACTGACGACAATACAGTGCGTTAGAATTACGTGGTAACGTCATACCTGTAGTGGATTTCAGAAAGATTTTATACAGGTATGACGTCATATATCCCCCACTCCTAAATTTCAACTTGCTCTATCTCCGTCCGTTTTTCGTTTATGTGAAAAAATAAAAAGTACGTGTCCAATATTTTTTGATAATTTACCTTACGGACCAAATGGAATTTTTCATGCATGAACCCTATTGATACGAAAACATTATAGTTACTGCTTCCTTAAAAATATCAAAAATTTGGGAATCATGATCAATCAAACCCATTGAAATTGCAGTATCCCTAAACGTTTCATACATTGTACGATTTTTTTGTTTTTTTCATCTCCAAATGATGTAGCCCCACTTAATTTATTTAATATAAGTTTACAAAAAAATCGTTCATGATTTTTTGGAGACACTATGTTTAATCCACCTATTGCAGTATTTTTCATTATATTTTTCTTGTTTCCGAATTTAAAGTTGATTGTTAACAATGTAATATTATGGAATATTGACATACTTTATTGATTTTGTAAATTCATCTGTTTTATTTAATTCACACCAAGCTGTAAGGAGAGTTTGGTAATTGTTTATTACACTTTCAATTTTATTTTCTTCAAATATTATTTTTTGTTTATTTTGATGAATAGCTAAATTAGCAACCGTATGACTTCTTACACAAATTGGGAATTCTTGAGTTCTCCTAGCTGCTACCATCGGATCTTCACATTTGGCATCAACGTAACTGTTAATTTCAAATAATATGTTTTCATGTTGTTCATTTCATTTTTCAATTTTTATGTATGCTCTGTTACTACCTTTATGAATGTAGTTATAGGTATATTTTATGCTTTGTATTGATGCACAGTATTGTACGTTTATATGACATTTATATTTCATATGTAAAAATTTAAATATGGCAAAACCATTGAATTATCAACATAAGGTTTTTCTTTTTTGATACTTTTGTAAATATTATTCTCAGAAATATTATTTTTTCTCTTGTACTGTGGGTAACTATTATCTTGAAATGTAGTTATGTTGATGAAGGGTTTTGGAAAAATTTTAGTACATTTCTTATTACAATTATTCATACATGGACTTAGATTTGTATGAGGTCCATAAAGCATGTGATTCATCACTAATTTGGCAAGTTTATTATTAGTTGGAGAAATTCCAGCCAAAATAATCGTATCAATTTGTTTAGGTATTATGTTTTTTTTTTTATCAGGATGCAATATTATCAAAATATGTGCATAAGATAGACCACGTTTTTGAAATTCAATCGCACAAACGTTGGCTAATACTTTACCAAAAAAATTAGTTTTAATATTGTCATCTAAAATTGATGGTAATATCGTGTGAAATAATCTAACTGTAATATTTGGAATGTCATTTGGTGTTTCATTTTTAGGATATTTGGATAAAACAAGCTTTAACTCTTTCCATTTAGGATTGCAAGTAACTGTTATAAATAAGTCCGGTCTACCACATTTTCTCATAATTTCCATTGCATCTTGATGTTTTTGCATGTATCTTGAATACCTATGTATGTAGAGGGTAGTAAGTAAAGATTCCCTACGTTTTCCTTTGTCTCAAAATTTTTAGATAAATTTGAAGCACTATTAGCAATTGCGTCTAACAATCCATCATAGCACACTATACTCAATTTTTCTTGATTGTATCTTTTGTAATTCAATCAATTATATTCAATCATAATGAATGAATACATAAAAAAGTTTTTGTAGATTATTCTTTCATACAAAAATCATTTTGAAATTTGGCATATTTTCTATATTTATAATTTGATATAAATGATTGTATTTCGTAGCTATAGGAATTTTCATCGTAATGAAAGTAAAAAATGTTAATGTGTACTCTAATTAGATTATCAATATCGAATGAAATCAATATTTTTTCAATAGAAACTTGATCATCATATGTACATGATGTTGACTATTCTTTGGAGCCTTATCAAACTTTCAAGTGTTTGGTGTGACGTAAAAAATTTGTCCTTGAATTTTGATATTGTACACACCCTTACCTTTCCCGTACCACTTATTTACTTATCAGAGATGCAAAACTAAAAATATTACAATATCAAATAATCATTTTGAAATTCTCATCATTGAACAACGGTCTTTGAATTCCTTATTATAATTACTCGAGGGACTTAAACGAATTTTTCCTTTATGACAGAGCACGTTGATTGTTTTCATTCTTCCGACCAAAAAACTGCAGAACAATATTTACATTTATAGCTCATTTCACTATAATCTGAAACATTTATTGAAATATCATTCTTCATCAAACTGTCATGAAAATTTTTAATCGAACTACTATTTTTGTGAATTTTATCTATATGTCTAGACATTTCTTTTATTTTGTTTTTAATTAAGTTTTCTTAAAAATTTTTTAATAACATTATTTTAAAAACACAATAAACTATATTTTCCTAAATCAAAATTTCCTGAAAATTGTATGTCCAACTTCAACTTACTTGAATAATTACCAAAATATAATATCACGGTAGAATTCAGAAAATTAATTTGTACGTTTAAATTTATCATATCAACAAAACTTTGTATTTCAACTAAAGTGCCATAAGTTACAATTTTAGACATTATATCAAAATAATCCTGAGATTGATCAATATTTTTGAAATAGTCATTTCCAATAATATAATTTTTATAATAATACTATTATGACATCACATTTTTAACTATGATCAATCTTGTTCTTAGGTGGTAGTATTCATAATTGTACAGAAATATTGAAACAATTTTAAATAAAGTATTTCCATCAGATTGATTGTCATTATTTTCAACTAAATGTTTGAACTTTTTATTTTGACTATGATTCTCTTCATTATAATAATAATAATTATTATTATTATTATTATTATTATGTTTTCTTTTTTTGTCTACAAATAATGTTTTGGGATAATTATCGTGTATCGTGTCTTTCATGGAATATTTATTTTTTAATATATTTTTTAATTTATTGTATGTAATAATATTCTGTATTTCATTATCAAAACTTTTGTATGTTTTTCAGAGTATATTTTCTAAATTAATTTCATTGAATTTTTTATTGTGAATTTTATCCTTTTCTAATGAGGATCTAATCTTTTTATGGTCAGTAATTTTAAATTAATTAATATTATCACTGCTCTTATTTTTTCTATTTGATTTTTCCATAATCTGGTTAATTATTTCGTCTTTTCCTGTATTCGTATTCAAGGTAGTTCACGCAAAAAGTGATTTCCTGACGAAAACGTTGAAACTTCAGATATAAATCGTAAACACTGCCATACATAAGTGGTTTAAGTTTTATAAAGATTTGGCGAACCGTTTTCAAGATATTTAACGTTGAATTCGCATGTGTTAACACGGTAGCTTACGAGCAAGCAACTTGGAAATGCCTGCTTTCGTTAATAACTGCACAAATTTTCTCACGATTGTTTAAAAAATAGACTACAATATAAGAAATATACCAACTATTCATACAGCAAAAAATTAGAAACATGTCTTGTCCAGTTTGAAAGATATCTTAATTTTAAAATAATGTCCGATTCTTTTAGTATATCTATATTAGGGTGTCCATTATTTACCGATTTCGACTTTTTAATCATATACCCCCTGGAATCTCTTCGTTGTATCCTAAAATGATAATCGATACCCTAAAAACCCGAAAATTTTGGATTTAACACGTGCCCCTAGACGCAATTTGATTTCCCATTTAAACAGCATGGGATTTTCAAACTTCAATCTTGTTTGATTTTTTTTACCACTTGAAGTATTTTTTCTTGATTTTAAATCACACCATTGAATTACACTTGGACTTGATTGATTGATATTTTCCAGCTCAATATGAGCATGTTGAAAAAGTTCGATTTTGGCCTTCAAAGCCTTCGAAGAACAAAAAATCCAAAATATGAAATTTTTTCCACTTGCTTATTTTTAGCTGGAAAAAATCAAATAATGAAGTCCAAGTGACATGTAATTAAATTGTATGATTTAAAAATCCAGAAAAAATACTCAAAGTGGTCAAAAATATCGAACAAGGTTGAAATTTGAAAATCCCATGCTATTTAATGGGAAATCAAATTGCGTCCAGGGGCACGTGATAGATCCAAAATTTTCCGGTTTTTAGGGTATGGATTATCATTTTAGGGTATAACGAAGAGATTCCAGGGGGTATATGATCAAAAAGTCGAAATCGGTAAATAATGGACACCCTAATCTATATATTGATGAAATTGTTCTCAACTTTTTGCATTAAGTGGAAATCATTCGATATTCTCTGTCAGTTTTGTGATTTAAAGGTTTTGTAGGTTATTAAAGTGTCAACTGACGATCATTTATGATGATTATTTGGAAAATTAACAAATTATTGTTGTATGTAACAGGTTGAGAACAGCTAAGGGTGCTGAACTACCTTAAGGATTTATCGAAGTTTATGGATTTATTAGTATTATCATTTTTAATTTCGTTTGATTTTCAACGATTGAGCGTATGTATTTTCTTGCAACCTTTTTTTAAATTAAAATAGACTTCATTTTAAAAATTTTTGTTGTCATATTCTAATATTTCATAGTGACCTGAATCAATGTTTCCCGTAAAAAGTAAGATAAGCATCAAATAACGATATGTATATCGAAATTAATGAATATAATTAAGCATAACATTAACATTTACGTAAACATTAAACAGCTAAGCGAAAATTTTGATCACAATGCATGTTTAGTATGAACGAATTATTGCTAAGGGTCCAGTCCTACACCGAACACCTCTACGCAAGTACTTTACACCATATAAAGCCACTACATATAACTATAGTGATATTAGATGTAGAGTGCTTGTGTAGAGTTGTCCCGTGTAGGACTGGACTCTTGCCTAATTACTAACGATAATTTAAGATAATCATGACTGTTTATAACACTTTTATAATAATCATATCCAATGATAATGTCACAGTAATAGTCCTATTTGTTTATTACATCTTCAATCACCATAGAACGAGCTGTCATATGAACATTTTCAACACCATATAAAAAAAAAGCAAAAGTATTGAATAAACTATTTCTGTCACCCTTTACTTTCATTATCATATTATTCATGATTACCAACTTTATAAATTTTTAATGTAAATTTTATTTCGATTCGGATGATGTTATTTGAAATATTTTAAAGTGTTTAAAAAATATTTAAGAACGTTAAAATATTTTTTTTTATCATCTTGCTTCCCTGAAATAGAAAGGTTATCTCTCATATTTCTGAATAATAAAATGTGTACGATGTACAGTGATAAAAAATATACTGTAAAATAAAACTTCTTTAATATAAAAATTTGTAGCCGTATCATAAACATCTTATACTACATATCAGTTCAATTTCATAATTCAGAAAAAAATGCGCGCGTCGGACGCGTGACAGAAGCGAAGCTTCTACGCATTATATCGTAATAAAAAATAGGCCAATGCATTTTTAAAAAAAGCTTGTACAAGTGTTATTTCTAAATTCAGAGTACTGTTCACGATATTCACTCATTATAGAAATTTCAGAAACTTTGTGTATTAATTTCTTACACTCTATAAATAAGCTGTATAAATTTTATAATGACTGCAAAATAAAAATTAATAAAGATCAACAAATTCGACTTATATTGAGTTATATTGATAAATACTCAACATGTGTTCATCCATAAGTTTACGTTGTTTAGGCCATATTTGGGACGTATGCTTATACATTTTAAATAACAAATAAGACAAACATTATTTCAATTAATAATGACATATTGAATCGTACAGAATATCGTTGCCTGGGAGGAACAAGGTACCATCTCAAATTTCGGCTAAATAAGGTACTATCTCGGCGCTGCGGGGAAAAGGTATTATCTCGACAAAGCGGGAAAAGGTACTATCTCGGCGAAGCGGGAAAAAGGTACTATCTCGGCGGCCCGAAAAAATGGTTGAATCTCGGATCAGCACATGAATAATTGAGTGGTCTTTTTCACACTGAGAGAAATCAGAAATATCCATTTTTGCCCGCAAATCCGAAATCATTTTGTTGTTTCAAAGCTGAGATACAGCATTTTTTCTGTGGCGCCGAGATAGCACCTTCTAACCCAAAAACGAGATAGTAATTTTTTCCCACTTCGCCGAGATAGTACCTTTTCTCGCTTTGCCGAGATAGTACTTTTTCCCGCTTCGCCGAGATAGTACTCTTTTCAGCGCTCTAAATGAGATAGTACCTTTTTCAGCCAAAATTTGAGATAATACCTTGTTTCTCCCAGGTGACGATATATATATAAATTACATAATTTTCACAATTCCGGCACTAAATATGATCTTAAGACTGGCTTTCATCAAATACTTGTTAATGTCTGAAGTATAAATTAAACGCCATAATGAATAATATTTTTAAACGTCAGTAAGTTTATTACCTGTAATTAAGTTTGTATTTCTGGTTTACTTGAATCTAACTTCAGGGCAATATGCACCTAATTCATCAATATGAGATAATCCGAAGGACACATTAACATGAGGTAAAAAAATGAAAATCTCTCAGAAGCATGCTCATGGAATTTTGTATAAAGTCTTGTTTTTAATTCTTGAAAAAAATCAATTAAATTTTATTATTCCTCAGTATACGCTTCAAAAGTTATAGACAATTCTTTAACCAAATAAAAAAAAAATTTGGAATTTTTATCCAGACAATTTTTTTGCTTGTTTTGATTACGAATTTTCAAAATATAACAATTTAATTGTGTCGCATGCCACTACTGAAAACTAAAAAAATTTATTTAAAAATTTTGGATTGGAAAATTTTTTTCCTTTTTTTTTTTTTTTTTTATGAATAAAAGATCCATTGTCTTTTCTTTTAAATTTTGTTCCTTAAAAAGTTAATAATTCATTATATTCAATACAAACAAAATACTTCTGACATGGAAACCAAATTTTCAGATATGTTAGGTATGTTGCATCCATTTCGCTAACCGGCATTATGATTTTCGTTTTTAACTTATTGTTAAAGAATACTTTTTTAAGGTGGCTCAAGCGCTGTCAATGTGAAATATTTAAAAAAACTAAATACAGCTAAATCAAATGAAATTAGCTTCTTTGAATCCCTATCTTTATATTGGTGACAAGAAAATGTAGGGTGAACGTTAAAAATTGTAAATCATAGGTGTTACAAAATTACGTTTGAACATGTGTGTTATGTTCTCCAATATAATTGAAATATTTTGTTGGAAAAATAATATAAATTTTTTCATCTGTCTTATCTACTCCTTTGTGTGTTGCATAATAAATTATGTAGTAAGTGACCAATTTGCCTTGCATATTATTAAGAATTTTTTTGTTTAAAAAATGTGTTTATTCATTATGATATGTTATTGTAGCTTTATTTATTAAAAATTCATCAACTCGATTACAAATTTGAAATTTAAATTTTAGAACATGCATCATTTGTTTTCCATGTGTCAAGAATTTTAATATTTGAAATTTTTTCTTCTCCTGTATCCAATTAATGAAAGGAAAATTTTTTATCTATCGAACGTACATTAATTTTTAAATAAATCGAATAGATAAGAGGCCAAAGATTCGAATATTTTACTGTTTTATTAATTATAGCTACTTTGCTTCCATTTTTAACTACTGAAAGAATTTTAGGAAAGTCTTCTCCGAAAATTATTATTTCATTTCCGAATATTTCTTCACTATTCGCACCCCGTCACAGTCTTCAGCGCTGCGTGGTGACTCAAACACGAACCGAGGAGTCGGTGCAAAACATCAGCTGATTAATTCCCACAGTATGTATAATTAATCAATTATGCCGAATTCTAATTATTAATTGCATGCTGACCTTCAAATTTTGATCAGGGATCAAGTGCAGGTCTAGAGCTAATAGATTATTAAAAGTACTGCCTCACAGAAGTATTCGGTGAGTCGTGATAGCGTTTTTCATTTGGTGAGTCAGTCGGTGCCATGCATTTGGTATATCTATACATAACACACATCAAAACACGCGATAACACTGCGCTCATGCGCTGGTGGGGGAAGATCTATATTGATATTCTAATTGCTCGCCTAAATGCACGGCATCGACTCGACTCACCGAATGAAAAACGCTATCACGACTTACCGAATACGTCCGTTAGGCGAAACTTTTGATAAATAATCTACTAGCTCTA
>JAPYYV010013568.1:0-22293 GCA_030522625.1 Copidosoma aretas
CCCCCCCAAAAAATAAAACCCCCCAACAAAAAACCCCCCCCCCCCCCCCGCTCTACACGCCCATTCGCGTTTGATCGTCCAAATTTATGGATTTTCTAAATTCCACCGCTAATCCGCAATCGATGTTTTCGGCGTGTCGAACACAACGATCCACCCGCATGCCCCTATACATATACACGTATGCATGCAGCATACATACCCGTCCCGCCCAACAGAGCGCGCGCGCGCCCCGGCATTATCTCTAATTATAATATGCTAATACAATTGCGATCGACTTCTAATCGATACTTTTATAATTGCCTATAAGCTTTGTAATGCGAGCCGTTGCTCTCCCCGCGCGCGCACACAAGATTACGCCCCTCCCACACCCCCTTCCCCTGTCGTGCGCGCATAACAGCAGCAGCAGCAGCAGCAGCAGCACAGAGGGACACAGCGAGCGGGGCGTACCTGTATAGGTAAACATAGATTACATGATTGCCTAATAAGCCTATCGGTGCGGCTCTCTGTGCGACGATCACACGCCGGTGGAACCCATTTGCGCCGAGTAGCGTCGGCTGTACGTGTGTATATTTATACACCCCCCGGCCCCTCTGTATAGGGTATAGGGCACTCCGGGCCGTCCCTGCTCTTGCCATTCGTCCGATCGACCGGGCGGGAAGCTCGTTTTCCCTGTCGGCGAGCTGAGCGGTTTCTTAGTTGGATCCGCGATCGGTGATGCGATTATTTTCGCACCGATCGATTCGGAATTTCGCAATGGGGAGCTTGCGTTAAACACCTATCGCTCGATTAGAATATAAAAAAAGTATCGGACACGCATATACCACGATATGCTCTAGAAAGTTTTGTTTCCCATGCAAATTCCCCATATTGTCACGGAGTCATTTAATCTTTTTTTTCCCCCAGAATTAAAGTACGTCAGCCAACCGCGCTCTCCTGCACGATGACTCCCGTCAGACCGTATACAAGCTATACTCGGGCTAATCCACTTAACCGGACCGCCTTCTCGTCAACACCCTCCATTCTTCGTTTTTTTCCCAGAAAAGAGCTCATTACCGCGCTACCTTTTGACAAATACACCCAACGCGTGCTGAGCGAAAAAGGACGGGTGTATACACTTTGCGCTCGCGGGAACGACGAGAGCCGCATAAATTACGAGGGACGCGCGCGCGAGCAAGGTGTACGTAAGATCAGGTCTCTCGCGGTCCCTCGGCCATCTCTCGGCTGCAGCAACCTGTCGAGCTCTTCTTTGATTGCCGGGGCTCGTGCCCAACCAGTTTACGGGCCGACCCCTTCCCTCGACCTCTGTGTGCTCTGAGAGCTGATGCGTGTTGCTTGGGGAGAGAGAGAGAAAAAAGGAAGGAGTGGGGGAACGCGCGCTATGTGCGAACGAAGAAAAAAGGGGGAAGGACTCTGCAGCGGAGCCGATGCGGCTGCAGCCAACCGGTTATTCGCTGGGGGGCCACCCCCCCCCCCCCCCCCCCCGCCCCCGCTTGTCTCGTTCTTCGCGCGTGTGCACGCATCCGTGCAAGGATTCGCGTCTAACATGGGCGCGACGTTTTTTTGCTGCTGCTTGTATTTGTGCGCGCTCTCTCTGGCTGTTTTTTGGGTAGTTTTCGTGCTTCGTTATTTATTTCCCAAGAGCATGATTCGCGTCTTAAAAAGTCGAGGAATGGATTTATTTGATCAGAGGAGAGATATTTTTTCAATATTGAAAATAGTTGGAGGTGTGGACAAAGTGAATTTGTACAAGGTTTTACCGAATGTATTATTGGGAATAATTTATTGAATTAAACTAGGCTGATATAGTCGTAATTGTAAATAATACTTTCATCGTTTTTACGCAAATTTTGTTGTCGTTGATAAATTAAAAGCTCTTGAAAGTAGATGATTTGAACCAAATTTTGTTTACTTGTGAATTTAGATACAACATTTTAGGTATATCTTGGCTTGTTTAAGAGAGTTTTCAATTATTTTTTATAAAATGCACGTTTTTGGATTAAACATTCCGAACGTCTTATCAATGATGTATTAGAAAAATAATCTTGTTTTCAATGGATCTTGTGACTATTAGATACAAGGTACGACTAATAATTATATCAGCGTAGAAAAAAACGTTTAACGGCAACATACAAAATATTCTGATCAAAAAAATTGTATTTTTTTGTGATACATAAAAGATTCTAATTTATACATCGTCCAAAAAAATTGATAAAACATTTTGATGATCCATCACAAATTACAAGATAATTATTAGCCTATTACTAATTTTTTTACTGCAGAGTTAATATTTTTACTTATATAAAAAAGTTGTACTTTTACGAGATCTACAACCTAAAGATATTAATGGAAAACGTCTGTTGGTAAAGTAATGAACAAAATCAACTTTTTTCTGAAGCTATATCGTAAAAATGCTCGTAAAAAGCATATTAAATAAAACCCATCTTTATGCAAATCATGATGCTCTAGTATATACATGATTCATCTAAGTTTACAGGGCTGATTACATCTATCATGTTAGTATTTGTACCCTACATTTTAGAGTCTGAATTTGTTTTACAGACAGAATATTTATGCTGTAGATTGTAGAATCAGGTTCTACACGAACCGCCAATGTGGATTGGTTGGTAGTGAGACTAAGTTGGATTATAGGTTCACGTTATCACTCTGGGTTCAACTTCTGTACTTCATCCACGAAGGCAGATTTGTATGCAAGAGCTACTAAAAGGACACCCAAGGCCCGTGAAAATGATTAATTAATAATAATTGATCATTAAATTTGAGCTGGCTCCGACATCTTTTTTTTCTATTAACAAATCAAATATCGATCACTGCGCTTAATAAGCAACTACGCACTAATTGCAACTTCTTAAACTCTGTATACAAGTTTGACTCTCCCCCTTATAACATCAGATATACTATATATGAGTATACTCAGGCATCATACCAGAATGATGATTTTCACCTCTTTTTTTTCATTTTTCCATCACCCGCATTCCAATTATTCGTGATTTGCCGATAATTTTCTCGATGCTGTCGCAAAGAAAGATACAACCGAGGGAAGCGAGCTCCATGTGTTCCGAACAGCTCGTCAGCAACTCGTGCAAAACACACACGCCCCGATTCTCCGACGCATCTCTCGTTTCTCCTGCATCCTCACATCGGGCGTACAAAAATTCATCGGCCAGCCGCAGTGTGCATCTTCCCTCAAAGGAGCAGGGAGATATACCGGTTCTCCGCAGGAGCCTCCGTCTCCCAGCACGCGACGAACAAAAAAGCAGCGACAGATCGAAGAAGCCAGCAGCAGCAGCAGCCACTCATTATTCACCGGAGCTCGCGTCTCCAAGACGCATCGTTGAACACGGGAGCGACGCTCCATTCGTTGCCCGGTAAGCCGTACCTTTCTCACGGACGGTTGCACCGATCGGGGGACACTGCGTCTCCGGGGAAACACTAGACGCGGGTACGCGTGTACGACTCCTCTGAGGATATGCTCCTTTTCTTCCCCCGACAGCGTCCCTTTGCCGGTGTGCCTCTGCTGCTGTTTCTAGGCGGACTCGCGCGGTCGGTCGGGATCTTTTTTGCGGGCGCGCGCGAGGGAGATTTGCAGTTGCAGCTGGGGAAAACGTTTGTCAGCCTTTTTGTGCGCGGATCAAAGAGATCGAGACGAGGAGGAGGAGGAGGATGCTGGCCTCTGTGGAAGAGGGAATGGTTCGATGTTGGAGGAGAGTGCGAGAAGTGAACGGAGGCCTGATATTGGGTGTTATAAACGAGTTTTGTGCATAATCTTGGCGACGCTCGGCAATTGAAATGCTCGCGCATCTGCTGAATAATCGTCGTTTCTTTTTGGCCATGATGGACGAAGAGAGTGGGGTGTGACTCTTTGTTGCGGGATTGGATTGGATCTTCTTTCGTCGAGATATATTGTTGCATTAAAGTCGAAGGAGGCAGATCTTTGTACTGGATCCGGTTGTCTGGTCTTTGGATGCAAGAAAGTATCTTTTCAATTCATTTATAATTTTTAACTTCTGATGGTTAAAAAAAAAAAAAAACAATTTTGATTAAGATTTTACGTTATAGAAAATGCCAGCCAGCATGACTGAATTGTAGACGCATCGATTTGAAACATAGATAGTTTTGTAAAATAGAACGAAAAACAAGTAGCGCTCGATAAAACAATGTTTTCATTGATTTTGTAAGGGTAAATCGATTGTAAATGGAAAAATACCTCGAATAGTATCTTTATCGTTCTCAATGTCTTAACATAGTTGAATTGTCTCCTTCTCTTCGATACCCGCAGGTGTAGAACAGTTAGTAAGTACAGACCTTCATTAACAAGAAACACCACCCACGGTCATGTAGAAGTTCGATTTATGGTCGTTTTGGAATATTGTTCCATGTACGAATTTTTACGCAGCAATGATTGTTCGTAACACGAAAATACAAAATGAAAATTAATTTCGTTAAGCTCCAACAAGGAGTCTAAAAGTCGGGCGTTTTTTTTTACTATTTTTAAAT
This sequence comes from Copidosoma aretas, assembly GCA_030522625.1. Classification (NCBI taxonomy): domain Eukaryota; kingdom Metazoa; phylum Arthropoda; class Insecta; order Hymenoptera; family Encyrtidae; genus Copidosoma; species Copidosoma aretas. Next base: position 4,516 of record JAPYYV010013568.1, read on the forward strand.
TCAATTGTAATTATTGTTCCTGAATTAGGCTTTTATGATGTTTACAAACACACACGCACACCAACAAAATGATAAAGACATAAACAATCGGCTCTCTGGTAGTATTTCAACTTTTCCATTCTTAAAGTTATGCAATGAAATGTTGGAAAAAAGAAAAAGATTTGATTCGCGCTGGCCCTGCCTCTATCAGCGCGCAAAGATGTTTGAAACCTTTTTTTTGTCAACTCGTCACGGATCGAATCTAATGTAAACCATTCATTGCATAACTATATCTTGTCAAAATAATGTACAGCACGACTCCCACTGTACACTATTACTCATTAAAAAACTGCGCAACAGCGATCCCATGGACAAAGGGTGGAAAGCAAATACCCCCCGACTCGTGTGATTTCCCACGCGTACACCACGGCTCTGATAAAAACTATAACTCCACGCTGCACCGCAAATGTCGCTGGCAAGGAGAGAAAAAAGAAACGAAAGTAAATCACCGCGCGAAATTCGCGAACGGCACGCCAGTACGGCATCGCGCGGAGTAAAAAACGAGAGGCAACCTCGCTAGCGATGAACGCTGCAAAACTCATCTCGCTGCAAACGAACCGACAAACTTTGGCGCACGTACATACACGCTGGATCGTCATTCGCCTAGAGACAGCGGAGGAATAAGTTCCTCCGGACTGCCTCTGTCGCAGCAACAACAACAACAACAACAGCTACCATCAGCGCCGTGTATTATACATACAAGCAGGCGCTGCGGAGCAACGGTCGCCATTGTACCCGCTCTCTCTCTGCAGAAAGTTGTGCAAAAAGGCGAAAGGGGTGGCAGCTAGCTCGGGCAAGGGGGGGGGGGGGGAGAAACGGCCAGCTCGAGCCAGCCCGTGCAGCTTCGCTGGGGGTCCGACAATAGAGAGAGAGAGAGAGAGAGAGACGCCAATGGCCCCGCGCAGCCTTAGCTCTATGCAAATCCGGGCCCGTCTTGCTCCGCACAAACGGGTATAACCGGCGCTGCAGACGACGACTACGACGGACGCATCAGCCCGGCTCTGTGTTCCCACAAGCGGCGGACCATCGCCTTCGTCTCTCGTCTATGCACGACGCGGCCCGATATAGCTCTCCTCGGGCAGGGTCGGTCGTCGGTTCGTTAGTTGGGTGTCGTCGCTCGCCCGGCGGAGGCGCGCGCTCGTGTCTTGGCCGCGGCCGGGGAACGACTGACGGGGAGGCTTTTTCCGCGCGACGGACGCGCGGGTGGGCGGGGGCGATCGATGAAGAACGCAAAATGGCGGCCGGACGCGCGCGCGGAGGAGGAGGAGTAGGAGGAAGAAGCGGAGAGCGGCCGAGGAAGGAGCAAGGAGACGAGCGGGCAGCGAGGGACGCGCGCGCACTTTTGGTGAGTGCGCGACACGCCACTGGCTCTCGGTGGCTTTTTTCGTTCTCTCCTGCCTCCTATCTTTTTTCACCTGCCCTCCTCGGGCGCGAGGAGCACTCCGAGCGAGCTCTGGCTCCGCCTGTCGCGCGTGCGAAGCGTGCAGCGTTGGACCGCTCTTTTTTCGCGGGGCGCGAGAGAGGAAACTTCGGGCCGGCGCTCTGTTTTCGCGCGGAGGAGGAGCGAGGCTGTTTTCGGGCGAATTTTCGCCCCTCGCGCGGGGCCGTACTTTCGTTGCTACACTATCGTCGTCATCATCACGAGCGCTCGTTTCCCGCAATTTCGGCCGAGCCCCGGGCGCGGTGACGCGCAACGGTTTCTCCCGGAATTTCGGGGAAAGAGCGCGAGGACGCGCGTTTTCTGCTGCAGCAGCGGCGAAACGCGGCCCTCGCAGGGTCCCTTGCGGATAATTTTCACGGACTTTGTGCGCCGCGCGGTGAAATTTGATGTTACGATGGCGTAATATTTCTCCCCTTTTGTTTCCACGAAAACCAAAGTTCGAGTCGTCGGAGGAGAGCAACCGCGAACTTTCGTCGGCGAGAATAATCCCGCCCGGTGAGAGCGACGCGGGTCTGCGAAAATAAGTTGAACGACTTGTCGCGAAATCCGCGGCCGGCGGCTCCCGGCGTTCGATACGCGCGCCCTCCTCCCGCGGCGGCAAATGTATGCTCCGTCCCCCGCTCCCCGATTCCGCGCGCGAGCGAGCAGAGTCGAGTAATTTTGAACTCGTTCCAAAAGCTACGCTCGCCCGAATCCCCATTCGAAATGTCCTCTCCCGCACCGCCATCCTCCTCCTTCTCCTATGTCATACGTGTGTGTGCGCGTGCGTGAGATTCATTAACTTTCACGTATTCCCGGCTCTCCGTGCTAGTCGCCCTTGCACACACCCGCACTCGCTCGCCCACCAGAGCTTGCAAGCACACACACACGGGGGGGGGGGGGGGGGGGGGGGGGCCGCGAGGGGGGGGGGAGGGTCCCCGCCCTGTGTCCCGGGGCGCTCCTCCGTCTCTCTTTTGCCCGCGGCCGACGGAAAAGTGTAATCGACAAAGTTTATCAGGTGGCAAGAGCGAGCCGTCATACACGGCGGCAGCGCTGCTCGAGCTCGGACGCGCCACCGACGGATGTACCACATACACGTATAACGTGTATTACGTATCCTTCCCTCTCGCGCCACTTCGCGACGAACTATTGCGCCGCGGTGGGAGGGCGAAAGCACTACAGCTGAAGAGCTGTACACGCATGTCTGTGATGTTTCTGTTTCGAGTCTATAGTTGTGGACGATGGGGCGGGAAAATTGTTGAAATCGAGTAAAAAATATCACGTGCGGTCCAGGAGGAGATTTTCTTATTCACTTGAATTTTATTTTTCATCATCAACCGTCACTACTACCCATTTCACTCCTTTCGTACGGCTTTTTTTTCCGGATTTCGAATCGGGTGTATTGGAGAGAGGTCTCGTAACTAAACCTCTACCGATCGGACCACTCAAGTCGGCAACTTTTGAAAACAATTTTGAAACAATATTCCGCGCTTTTTTTTACGCCTCTTCGGTGAATCGCGTTGCACGTTTATTCGATATTATAGATGCATCAACGTGAGATCGAAATTTACCTCGCAGAGTGCACGGTAAGTTACACCTACAATACATTTCGGTCCAAAAACAAAATGAGAACGATCCTCGCGCCACGCGGGCGATACTAAAAAAGAGGAGCTTTACCCGGTACGCACACATTAAAGCCGACGGACCCCAACGCCGATCCTGACGCCGGAGCGGCTGTCGGTGAAATTTTCATCGTTCCGCGCTCGCCACTTGTCCGCTCCGAAAGTGAAATACAATGTATCGCAAATGCAAACGCGGCGCTACCGAGGCTCATTTTTGGTCAAACGCCACAATACAGCGGGCGCACTTGTACACGCGTCGGCGACGCATGTGCGGGGCACAGACTCGTGGCCGGAATGCAGACCACGAGCGCGCGAACGCGAAATAAACGTGTAATGATATTACTTTCGATGCGCTCGGGTGCAGGATGGAAGTCGAAAATTCGCGCCGGCCGCCCGGCCATTACGAGGACGCGGTGGCTGGTGGGTAATCGATGAAATTTCCCGAATTTCGACTTTGACGCCGATATCATTACGGGCGCGTGATTCGTTAAAGAGAACAGCTCGCTCTGGGCGCGAATCGTCGCGCAAAAGTTGACTCGACCGTCCAATATTGATGGTAATCTATGAAAATTCGGTGATGATTTGAAATCATTCCCCTCGAACAGCCTCTCTATTTTTACATCAACTGTATATTATTCGATCGTACTCTATCTTGCATCGTAATAATCGATGTGTTCCCATACATTCGTATCAATTTTCGGGCAAACACAATCCGATTTAAGATTTTTATCCAAGAGTCTTCGACTCGTTCGAGCGAATGAATAAATAAACAGTCGGACTATTTCATAACAGCACATAAATATATCCACCCGGCTAGTATACCACTCGGCTGGATTTCTGACGAAAAGATAACCGGCGAGTGGATTAAAACTTCCGCTCCGAAAGCGTCAGCTCGGCTCTCGCGTGTGCAGCAGCCGCAGGAATATCCCATTAGCAGCACAAAAATATCCCGAGAGGTTTGATCGCCCTGCATCGGGGAAGACGTCGAGCGAGAGATACTAAAGAATGTATACACGAGAACAGCTCGTCCGCCACTGCCGGGCACTGGAGAGCCGCTCGATCAAATAAATTGATTTTGCTCCAGCTCTTTCCCGCCGCGCTCTCTGTTCTCCGCTCCATGAATGCGGATATTAAAAAAAAATAAATAAATAAATAAAACCCCGCACGCTCGTGGCGAGACGCCTTCGACTTTCTCGCGTTGAGCTCACTTTTTCGTGCACCCCGGTCGGACGCCTCTCGCCGGTTTATTTCCGGGGCCGAAGAGCGCGACTCCTGGATGCGTTTTTAATCTCCGTCTCGTTTTGTTTTGTTCGGAGAGCAGCCGCAGAACTTTGATCACTGCCCGTGCCAGGGACGCTCGATCGAGTTGACCTCTGTGTTGTTCCCGTCGTGTCCGGAAGTTCGGGCGACGAACTCGCATATAATCAGGTGATCATGGAGCTCCATCGCAGACTCAAAGTGTTTCGTTCCTCACGAGCGGTCGTTACCGCGAAGTAAACGAAATTCGCCACGCCCATAAATTTGATTCCGCGAAGCGATGCGTTTCGAAACGTCAAACGAAACGATTCATAAAAAAGGCCTCACGAAGGATCGACGATTCTTCGAAGACTGGTATACAGTGAGGGACCAGTTAAAAGCTCGGAACGAAAAAAACGGGAGGCCGGATGTACCTGTTTGCCCTTCGACGCCCGATGAATATGACGAAAAAGAAAAAAAAGCCTCGAACAAACTTCCCGGAATGGCACGCCGGGCAAACAAAACTCTCGCGCGCCAATAGCGGGACAAACATTCGTCCGGCCGCGGATGGCAAAACAGAGTAATTTCCCGCGACCCTCCGTGCGCGACCGCGTCGGTGTATGTTCATCGAGAAAGATTTTTTTTTTTTTCTCCCGCCCCAAAGTCCCGCGTGGCTGCTGCCGCAGCAGCTGTATACGATCGACCGCAGTCGGGGGTGCAGGTGTTGACGAAAAACCCGAGCTTACGTGTGTCCGTAACGGCCGATCTCGGTACAAACGCCGCGGGCACTTTTTGCACTGCTCTGCAAGCTCTGTACTCACCGCGGTGCACGAGGAAGGACATACACTTGGGAGCATAATACGGCGTCGGGGCGGGAGGAGCTTTGGCCGGGAGATACGGCGCGGTATTATAGGCCCCGCACTAGACACCAGCAGCAGCAGCAGCAGCTAAAGGAGGATTTTAATTAATCCTCATCCTTACCCCTAATTAGTCGGCGTGTCCTTAGCCTTAATAAATTGTAGCCCCGGCCGCTTATAAGCGATTTTAATTAAAAGCAGACACCCTCGTGCCTCTCTGCGCCCCCCCCCCCGCGCTCCTCTTTCTTCCCTTCTCGACTGCGGATATGCGCACAAGCTGTACGCATACTGGACGTCGCGATGTATGATACGAATACGTGTCCACGCGACGCGGCTGTCCGTCTGCGCGGGCTCTCGAGCGCGAGCTATTACGAAAGTCAATTAACCGCTCGGCGAACGGTCGATGCGGCTCGCGGGAATTGTTTACCCGCGCGATAGTTCGACGAGCGTACCGCGCTCGTTCGGGAAAAAAAGCGGGCGCGCTTTTCGAGGAGCCCGTGTTTTTTGTTCGCCACGCGGCCCAGGTTTCGCGAGGAGGAGGAGGAGGAGGAGGAGAACGCGGTCTCCATCGATTTCGCGCCGGTGCGCCGCGTTTATTAATTTTCTCATCGCGCGCTCTCGACCCATGTTTATACGCGTATACGCATACGCACTGCTCCCCGTTTTTTTTCTCGCATCCGACGGAACGCGTGATTTTCCCTCCGGTACACGTGTAGGGTATATGCACGCATACAAAGGTGCCGGGCGTGGCCGGTACTCGGGTATTAAATTAAAGAAATTCTTCCAATTCTTCCAGATCGTCGTCTGGCGCCGCTTTCGCTGCAATGGTATGCCGCTCTATTCATCGGCGTCCTGCGACCGCGTGATGAAAATTATTACTTTTCACGCGCCGCGCAGGGCTCGGATGCGTTAAACGTCTGTTGGGCCCTTCGAAAGGGGAGTTGTGCTTTTATGTTGCGATATAAGCGTACGCTTTTTTTTTTGTCGGCAGGTGTGCGACACGGCGGGTTACAAACTTTGCTACTTGGATCGTGTCTCTGTTTAAATTTGATAATTATTTCGGTGCTCCTCAAGACAGTTTTAATTATATGCTATATTAATTCAAGACGTTTTAATTTTAACAGTACCTGTCACAAACTATAAAAGCAGTACATTCAAACGATATATTCACAATGTTCATCATTGTGAACGAAAATAGTTCAAACTTATTCAGACCTATTTTCGTCCGATTGTTTTGCGTACCCTCAAGTAGTACGAAGGCTTTTAAGTCGGACGCTAATCAATGATAAACTTCGAAATAGCCAAAAGTCCGTACACCGGATACATTCGCTCATCAGATTACCAACGATATTTTTCTCGTCCTCCTGCTGCTACCGCTGCCGGTGCACATTCATCAGAATTGCAAGGAAACTAAAAGCATCCCCCAACTTTGCTCCCAGCGGCAGTCCCGGCCCTTCGTTCGTTCGGTTTACCGGGGAAAAAGAGGATCTCCTCCAAAACCGGAGGCACAACTTTCCCCGCGCAATTATTCGCAGCCGCGGGTAAAATTTTTCCACAAATAAATTCCCAACTCCGGCGGGTTTTCCCGCGTCTTTGGCGTAAAAAATGCACCGCCTAACTCATCCGGAGCCCGAGGAGTCCAAGACAGCCGGGCTCGCTCCCGACGCGGGGGGCGAAGCTCGGTGCGAAACGCAAGCTCGAGGCGGAGGGAGAAAAACGCGGGCTAATTTATCGACGTCGCGCGCAACGAGAGTCCCGGGCGGTCGGGGTACGGTTCGCAGGCTCTCCGCGCCGTGAATTATGACGCCCCCCTTCGCTCGCCGAGAACCGCAACGACGGCCCCGCGCCCACCCACCTACCCCCCGGTTGGCCCGGCTCGACCCTTCTTCTTCTCCGGGGCTCCTTCCTCCCGCGCCCGATACGAATGGCCAGGGTGAACTTCGCCATTACCAAGTGCCCCGGCAGACGCGGAAGTTACCGCCGGCCTCGGAGTCGGGAGGGAGAGGGACGGCTCAAGGGCGCGCGTGTGCCTTACAGCGCCAGAGACGGGGAGGCTGCGGAGAAGGGAGCCGCAGAGTCTGGTTTATGGCCGGGGGGCCACCCTACCGTCTGCGGGGGATTAGTTTTGCAGGAGGGACGGACTTGCCGGGGAATAGACGACTCGCTCTCCCCCCGCCCCTGCGCCTCTGCTCCCTTCTTCTGCCGGCGCCGCGGTGGCGACTCCTTTAACGGCGGCGCTTAAGGCGGCTTTGGCCCGCGACGATATTTAAGAGCGGCCGTACTTTATTTCCCCCCCCCCCCCCTTTTGCGGGGTTCTTTTCTCTCGCGCGTCGGGCGGGCAGGGTTTACGGCTAGGCATTAATTGCCCGGGAAAAATGGATGCGTGAATCGCGACGCTGGTGTTTCCGTGGATTTTGAGCGAGAAAGCGCGACGCTGGGGTGGGTTTGATTTTAATGTTGTATTATAGTTAGGTTTGATGGCATTTAGTTTGAGACTGACGATCCCAATGGTTGGGAAGAAATTGTAAATATGAAAAAAATTTGCTGTAAATCAACGCTCCGAAAGGAGGAGATCCGCGAGTAAGGTGTTTTTTTAGGTGTACCACTCGGACAGTAATTTTTGCACATTTTTCGAGCGGAGACTCTGAATGTGTCAGCCCTCACTCATGATTGTTTTTCGTACAGCGTTATCTTACGGTCGGATTATCTCACGGAAGAGTGATTTCAATTTCGTATTCCTTTCAGTCAAGCTCTATACCAACCAACCAACCACACTAATTCATCATTTCCCGACGACTGTACGAATATTCAAAGGAAATACGACGCATATACCTAGCGTGCCTTTCAACAGAACCACGACCGAGACGTATATCGCCAAAACCCTGAACCGAGAGTCTTCGAACGTGCGTATCGTACCCCAGCGCGAAATCACCGCGTAACGTCCTCTCGATCCATCACCGCGAGCCAGCCAGAGCGACCAGCTCCACCTTACCTCCACGATCCCACCCGAAAGACCCGAATAAATTCGCAAACTCACGCACACACCCCCGAAGCGTGTACAATATACTCCCTCGATATCCCCGGGCCTCGATTAATCATACCTCGGCGGACATATGCGGGCGGTACACGTAGTTGTATTATACGTATAGAGCTACACGTACCGCGGCTTCATTATATAGTTTTGCACGCCCGCCCGACCACCGCGATGATAATAACGGAGCCGCCGTGAGCACGCGCGCAAAGAGAGCCCGCGCGGCGCGTATAAATTCGCACGCGTATGTATATAATGCACACGGTAATAATGCACAATATATGCTCCGCAGCGAGCGCGTCCACCGCCACCGGTGCAGGTGAGCCCGGAGAGCCATCGGGCATAAATGCAGCGATAAGACCGGCCGGCCCTGTGTGCGGGGCTCGCGCGCAAAAACCAATTTCCTTCGTTCGGCCGTAACTCAGCGGAGGGCGTTAGTCACGGCGGGCGAAGCGATGGCCAAGAAGGGCTCGGCTCCTCCGACTCCCGGCGCTGCGTATAAATATCATACTGCAGGCCTCGGCCCCCGATAAATTGGCTTAGGTGTTTTTTAACGGCTCCCTCGTCTCCTACTTTTCGTGCACGCATACGTACGTATGTAGCCGTATCTATCGGAGGTGCGTCCACACACGCGCAGCCAGACATGTTATAATACACCGGTGAGTGCGTACAACGCCCGAGCGAGTCGTGTCCATGGGCACTACACACCTATAACGGGTTACGCGTCGTCCGGCTCTCTCCTGGGGGGGGGTCGAATTAATTCCCGTATTAAAATTTGGCTTGCAAATATTCCCGACCCGCGGCTACCAGTCCTCCTCCCCTCTATCTATCTCTAGCCCTCCTCTCCGCTCCTCGCCCTCCCGTGCATATATACACGCGCGCACGCACACCGGCACGCAGCGAGAAAACTAAAATCGGGGGCGGGGGCGGCGGGGCGATACTCGCGTACGTGCACGCGCGTAATTTACATCCGTTATTATTGCGCGAGCAGCGTGGCCCTGGGAAAGAGCCGCTCCGAGAGCACCGAAAATACACGCGCGCGCGCTATCTGCCTCTCTGTGCATATATGTACGCCTATTCGAGAGCTTTCGGTGCGCGCTTTTCTCCCTCTCTCGTTGCTGCTTATACTCCGGCTGCAGAATTCGGGCGTGTGCTTCCCTCTGGGGGGGGGGGGGCAGCCTCCCGCCGCCGTCGGCGCTCTTCTCGCGAATCTGCCACGAGGCTCCGTTCTTTGTCCGAATTCCGCTTCGGGGGAGCGATGATGAGTCCGCCGGTGGTCCCTCTCACTCCTTACGTAACGACTGCGGCAGAGGAGCCCGGCTCGACCCTTCCGACCGCACCCTCGTCGCCTTTTTCTCTCTCTTATGTACACGCGCGCGTGCGTGAGAGAGTGGCACGATGGTGGTGGTGTAATCGGCAGGGGGGACCCGAGGGGCTGGCAGTTTCGGACTTTCCTTCGTTCCGTACCAGCCTGTACGCATAATACCCGGGCCGGGGGTGTGCGGGGGGACCTCCATTTCCCAGAAACGGACGCCCTCGCTCCTTCGGACGAAATTAAACGCGCTGCCCCGAACGGCCTTAACTATGCTTTTCATCCCCCAAAGGCGGGCGGACCCTCCTTTTCACCCTCGGCCCTTTTTTCTTCTCTCCCGCCGCGGGAAGGAGGGGGCCAGAGACGCACGGGCTTCGGGGGAGCGGAGAAAGTTTTCTTCCTCCGCGAGGACGGGGGTCGTGTTCGTGTTGGCTCGCCGGGGTGAGCGCGGGGTTCGACGCGCGCGACTGATTATCGCGGCGCGCGGCGGCCGTAATCAGCGATAATTGGCGAGCGGAAGGGCCGGCCGAGCCTCTTTTGCCTCGGCCCGACGCGGTGGCGATATTCGATTTATCATCATCCCCCGTTCGCTCGCGGCGATGGGGCTCGGGCGAGTTCGACGGTGTAACTGGGTTAATTGGATTCGACGGGGTTTTTTTTCTTTTTTTTTTCTTCATATTTTGCGGTAATTGAGTATTATGAGTGTGTGTGGATTATCAGTTCATACTGAACCAACGAAACTAGTAATGTCCGAGGACTCGATGCTCAAAGATTCCCAAGGTAGCAAAGAGTTTTTGTAAGTAGTACGAGCGTACGTGTGATCGGACGGCAGCCCCGAAACGAGTCGACAACTGCGGACTCATTATCCAGGGGTAAAACCACGAGGTTGAAAATTTCACCGACACGAAATAAAGATTCGATTGGAAAACATCTCAGCGCAAATCGACAAAATCACCGGACGCGATTCGAACCGCGCCTGTGTTAAAGTGCTCACTCCTGCGAACGTTTTCAAAGAGCGGAGGAAAAACAAAACAAAACAAAGAACCCGTGGGATCCCGGCGCCCCGAGCGCCGCGCACGGCGATAACCATCGAGCCGCCATCGCGCGTATCGGAAAGACAGGCCGGCGGCGGCGCGATTTTCATATTCATGTATTCATTGTTTATCGCTCGTCCCCCCGCGCGCGGCCTGTCTCTATTTGCAGGGCGCACACGGCCGCTAATAGGCACACACCGACGATAATGCTCAGTCAGTCGAGTCACAGGCGCGCACATGCACACGCGTACCCTTGTAGGGACAGATGCGGCGCGCGAGAGGAAGGGGCGTCTTTCGCGTCACGCGCGCGGATGATGATAAAATACATCCGCCTCGCGGGCCGGTCGAGCCGTAATTGCGCGATCGGCCGGACGGGACGGGAGACGCTCTCTGTGCCCACTGCTGATTAATGCGCGGCCGTCCGCGCGCTCTTCTTTCCCCCCGCGCGAGCGCAATTTTCTCGCGGGCTGTCGATTCTCGCGGCTCGTTCGCGTTTGCAGGGCTGCTTTGCCGCGGGGACGGGCCTTTTTTTTGTTCTTCTTCCGCGCTTTGTCCATTACAAAAATGGTCGCGTCAACCGGTTCGTCGTGACTATTTTTATTATTCATCATCGTTGTACTCAGCGTTGGGACGGATTCTGGAATATATTCTGGTGCATGCGTGGATGCGGCGCGTGGAGGGATCTTTTTGTACGATTTCCAGGGGACGAGAGACTGGCGGTTTCGATGGCCGAGTTGTTTGAATTGTACAGTGCCGGTCGGAGGTCTTCGAACGATTCGAGACTATACCTCGGCTAAACTGACTCCAAAATCTGACGATTAACACATGTTATAGCGCCTAAACCATATGACGTAATGATGGAATTTTTTTTTTTCTCACAATCCCACGCAATGATCTTATACAGCATCATATACATCTTCTACTTGTTATTAATTACTCAGCTATACAATTCGCAGATTCGGTTGTCAAACGTATTCTCTTTCTAGACAAACCACCGACAAACCGAGCCCGAGACTACTCGTCGATCGGGACGAATCCGTCCTCGCGGTGCGCACGGCCGGAAAAACGCAGCCTCGCCGCACGAAATTACGTACACAACACTGCACGCTCTCGTCGGAGAGGACGAAAAAGGGGCAGGGGGGTAATGAAAGGGCCTCTCCGCGAAGGACGGCCGGGCCGCAGAGGAGCGATCAAAAGATTCGCTTCAAACGGCTCGAGCTCTGGCTGGTGTATGATGCACGTGCACGGAGCGTAGAGGAGGGAGGAGGACAGACACACGCTCCAACACACGGGGGGCGAAACTCCGGACGCGAGTTTAAACCGGCGAGCGCGTCCGGTTGTAATCGAACGCGACGCCGCCTCCTTTTCTCCTTCTTTTTCCAATCGTTCGCGGGATGCTCGGGGAGGTAAGGTGAAGGGGATAATTTCGATGCTCCGTCCGTGTGCGTGTGATTTACGTACGTACGTCGAGGGGTATAGTCCCCCCCCCCCCCCCCCCCCCCCCCCCCCCCCGCCGCCCGCCGCGACAAACACCTTCGCCAGACGCGCGAGCGGTCCCCTCTGCTCCTCGTACTTTGTCGCTCGTGGGGGGTCGCTGCGGAGGACTCGTCTGAATTCAGGGAGAAATAAAGCCCTTCGGCGGTAACGCGACGAAACCTCGCCCGCAGAAAATAGAGTGTGTATGCGAGAGGGTGCGCGCGTACACGTGTAGCGTGTAATGGGGATAGGGCGCCGGACGAGTTCAATTTTTCGCTGGGCTGCACCTGCGGCTTTTCCTCCGCTTCCTGCGGGGCCCCATTAAGCCGCCGGGGCCTCGAGACGGGAGGAGAGAACGCCACCGGCACCACCGAGGGGGACAAGAATGCAGCGGCTGGATCGATAAGCTTTTGCTCCGTCTTTTCCCCCCTTGGGGCTCCGACCCTCCGCGCCGCCGAGTTTCTCCTCTGTGTGCGCGTCCGTTCCGTCCGTCTGTGCCGAGTGGCACTTTGATATTCAAGTCTTTGTGGGACGGGGGGTGCGGAACCCCTTGCTCTGCCGGCGCCTTCTCCTCTGCCCGGGGAACCCGGGGACGAAATGAGATTTTCGGGGCCGAAGAATCTAATCGCGTCGGGGCTCATCGGCCGAGGACGTTGTGTATTACAATATCGGGGGAGGACGGAGGACGCTTCGCTAATTTCCGAGTCGGGTTCGCTGAGGCAGACTGTAGTAGTAGCAGCAGTAGTAGTTGCTCGTTTTATTGGGATTTCCGGGCCGGCGTTGCGAACGGGCGGCAGTGGCGCCGAGGAGTCTAGGAGTGCACTTCCGGCGAAATGAAATTCTGGAGCGGAGCTGGGAGGGGGAGGGGGGGGGGAGTGCGTTTGTTGGAATAGGTGAAGCGCCTCGGATGGGAATTGGCTCGTGTGTTTGTAATCGTTGGATGCTTTGTATTTCGGTATATAGTTACAATGTTGAACGAAATTACGTTGAAACGCGTAATGAATTAGTTCAGCTTGTTGTATACTTCGCGTGTTTGTCTTTTTATTTATATTTCTCTCCGTCGGCACAATCCGGTGTACAATTAACCGCATCTAATGTCTTCAACGAATTTTCCTCGATTAAAAGTACAATTTATTTACAACGCAAGAACTTTGATTTTACTCATCCACGGTGAAATTATCTCTCCTATCATTCAAATTTAATTTTTTAGTTATACTATAGTTGATTTATACAAGTTTTTGAAGATGATACAATTTAAGTGTGTGATGCAATTTATTTATAAAACAGTGTATCGTATCGATGTTGATAAGCGATTTAGATATTTATCAGCTCCGAGAAATCAATCGAAAAAACAACCAGCTCAAAAACTCTATAGAGTAGAAAATATTGCTGTCACATCCGTAACATATTCTACGGCTCACTTTTTGAAAACATATTTCTAAAACACAAAAAGCCAAGCACCAAAATAACCACGGTTTCCGTACGATGGATTTCCAATCCCCTGGCCCAATTAACCCCCATCAGCGTCAAAAACCCACACTCAACCCCCCCGAAAATTCCCAATTACCCGCGTCCAAAAATCCCCTTATAAGGCAACCCCCGCCCCCCCCCTCCCCGAACCCCTTCCGTACACTCCCCCCCGCCCCCCCCCCCCCCTGGACGTTAATGGGTTAATCCATTCTCGGCAAATACACATCGTCGCAAACGCAACAGAACGAAAGGAGCAAAAAAGTAACGCCCGAGGGAAAAAAGCCCCATCAGCGGCGCGCATAATATCAGCGCTCGATTAATATGGAATCCGAATCGCTTTTTAATTCCCGGAGAAGGGCGATCGGTGTCGCATAATAACCTCCGCCGTCTCCCCTGCGCCGTCGATTTCACTAATCATTCGCCCGCACGCCGTCGACCCCCCCCACGCTCGTTCGACAGTTTTTTGCCCCACGCCCGTGAATTCGCGTCATTAGACTCCGCACGTACACACAGACGCACACGAGCGCGAGACTCCTAAGCGCCCCTCATCTGCATTTTTGCGCTTAATACCCGCGTTTGTTTCCACCCGCGCGCGCGCGCGTATACGGCGAGAAACACCGTGTCCGGCGCCCGTGGAAAGAGATACCCCTACGGGCAGATAAGGCCGACGAGGAAAAATGCGCGGGGGGCAAAGCCGGGGAAGGGGGATCCCCCCGCTCCCCTCGCCAAGGGGGGCTGGAGGGGGGAGAGGGGAGCGCGGGCTCGCGTATTCTGCCCCCCCCCCCCGCGCCGCAAAAAGTGCGGAAACAAAAAAACGGAAAAAATCCACCGGGGGTATGGATGCATACATCTCTCTCTCTCTCTCTCTCGCCGGCACTTGAAATCCCACGCGCGCCCCCCCTGCCCCGTGGCGCTGCTATCTCTCCTGGGGCGGGTGCGTTTTTCACGGCTCGGCCAAAATGGCCGCCACCGCTGTACTCCCACCCTAAAAACACCCGCACGTACGTACGCGCGTTACACTCTGGCGTGGCAAAAGAGCTAGTCCTGCACTCGTGTGTGTGTACGCGGGAGAAGGGGGGGGGGGAGGGGGATCGCTGGTGGGGGGTGGGAGAAACGACGCCGGCGCGGCTGAATTTTCCCTCCGTCCCCATTCGTTCGTTCGCTCGCTCGTTCGTTACGTATGAGCGCGTTGGGAAGAGACGGAGCGACGCAGGCAGCCTGAATTTGCCCACCCCCTCCCCCTGGCCGCGCAACCCTTTCTCTATCTCTCTCTCTCTCTCTCTCTCTGTTTCGGTGCTCGGCTCTGTACACTACTTGGGCTTTTTCGCCTGTACACGCGTATACAACGTCTCCCCTCCACTTGGAGCTAGTGTTATACCTTACGGGTATATACATACAACCTCCCCCTCCCCGTTGGCTGTGTTTTTCCTCTTCCGTCCGGCTTCTCCGGAGTTTTCCCTTGCCGCGCAGGCACGAGACGCGAGAACGATGCCGGCGTTAGCTCCCGCGAGGCGGATGATGTTTATAACCGATTGTACGGCCAAAGTTTAGACGAAGCGCTCGTACAACCTTTACACTCCATCCATTGTATTGCGAGTTTTCTAGCCGACAGAGGCGCCTCGGATCCTTGATTCAAGTAGGTTGGAACACGAGCAGCCGTATCTACAGAGGATACACGCACAATGCGGGAGCTTACAAGATAAAATACGCGGAGCTGTACGACGCATGAGCTCTTTCCCTCCTCGGCCCCGGAAAGCCGCGATTGCAGGCAGCGCGCGGGCGGAGGAGGGGAAGGCAGAGCCGCAGCTCATTAACCCTCGTCTGCGGATTTCCGAAATTTATTGGCCTGGAAGCCGGGTGGGAGGGGTGGGGGGGAAGAGCCGGGCTAGAAATGCTCGGCGCCGCCGTTTCGCCCGGCTGCTGCTGCTGCTGCGAGTGTAATTTTCCCTCCGCCTCGCTCTCCGTGGATGTGGGTGCGGGGTTAGGTTGGGGGGGGGGGGGGGCTGTACGCGGAACGGCCGACGCAGAGAAAACGCCCATAATTAACGCAACGGTTAGACGGTGGACGGGAGCGCGGACGGAAAGAGGAGGGAGAAATCCGCACAGAGTTTCCCGCGTCTCTGTGTGCCTCGTCCGAGCGTGCGGGTGCGTAGCTACTGCTTCCCCCCCCCCCCCATCCTTCCTCTTTACCGATGCACGGGAATAAAATGTCGGGGGAGGGGCTGGCATTATTTGAACTCGAGCCTGGACCCTTGTGTCGGAGCAGAAATTTCGGACAAGTCCTCGTATCCGGGATTACGTTGGAGCAGAGATTTTTTTAATCACTGGTACGATCGAAATTTGCCCGTCGTCGACGGGGAAAAATTCGGGGAAAAACCACGCGCGTACTTTATCGCTGAATTTCGGTGCGTATACGCAGCTTGTACGGCGAGAGAGAGAGACGGATGGCTGTACAGGGTAGCTGTACGCGTTTCGGCGCGCCCGTCCTCTCTTCTGGCTCTCCCCTCGCGGAGGCCGCGCGCAGTCAACTGATCCTTGGCGCCCTCTGTTCCGCACTTTTTTCTCCGCGAACCACTCGGATACGCGCACACCTGGCGCGCAACGGGCTCGAGTGAAAATCCAAATACCAGTTTCTCCATCTTTCGCGAACAAACGCAATGGCAAGATGATTTGTCACGATGGCACGCTCATCGTGCCATTGCGAAGAGAACGGGACGAGTGTCGAGCCGAGCAATCACCCGTACCGAGTTGAAAAGTCAAAAGCCCAATGGGCAAATCGGGCATTCATGCCGGCCGGCCCGTTTAATTTCCACTCCGATCCCCCCCTGGCCGGCCTTTCCATCCGGCCAATGTTCCGGACTAGTTTGCACAAACTATAATACCCGAGCCGGTAGCCCATACACGGCCGCGCTGCAGTTACACGAGTGCAATATCACCCTCATCATCATCATCATCATCATCATCATCATCATCAGCATCGTCGGAGCCCGCAGTGTGCGCCATCACCGTGCGCGCACGCGACGGAGAGGTAGAAAGCGGGCGCGCATAATGCCGGCGGGCTCAAAGAAAACGGGGGCCCATTGTCGACGGGAGCAGTAGGCTCGGACGCGAGGACCTGAATTTTACCTCCCGAGCCTCGGGCGAGTTTGTCGTGCGCGGGACATTGTGTTCGCAGGGGGGGCTTGCAACGTCGTTCACCCCCCCTCCCCCCCCCGGGATATCATAACCACACCGCCGTCCCTGTCCGCCTCGCTCAACTCGGCGTATTTTCCCCATCTCCGTCTCTCTCTCTCTCTGCCAAATCGCGGCTCGTGTCCTTCGCATGTACGGTGCGTTGTACGGTGCGGGGGCTGCGTTTGCGCGGCGCGCCACGGCGGACCGACCGTGGGGGCTTTTAATAAAATTTCGGCCGATGCGTGCGTACGCACACCCCACCTGGGTATACACTGCGCTCTGTAATATTGAGATTGTCGTAGATAGGGGGGGTTTCGGTAGGCGGAAAAAAAGAGAGAAGTAGCTTCCAGAGTTTCGAGCTCGAAGGACAGATGTACTCGCGGACGATCGGTGATCGGATGTTTCGCGCGATCAGCTCTCGTCTGCTCGTTGCGTCCCCTCGGAGCGAATTTTTCCGCCAAACTCCAGCCCGTCTATACCGACCGGAGCCGCGTAGGCCTCTGGTTTTCCCGCGCCCCTCCTCGTCTCCCACGTACATACCAACCCGGCGAGTCTTCTCTCCCGCGTATCATCCCTACTTCGCGGACGCGCGCGCGCACACGCGCACTCGGGGCGAACGATCGCCGTCGACGTATATAATATACATACAGACGCATGCATACGCATCCCCTTCTTTTTTGCCCGCCTCCCCCAACGCATCCTTCTCCTTCGCTTCCGCGCCGTAGAAGCAGCAGCAGCGGTGGCGGCGCCCTCTGCCGCTAATTTTTATTTTCCCGCAAGCGCCGTTTTAAAAATTACCCTCCACGTCATTAGTCTCTGTCTCCCTTTCTCCCCGAGCTTTTTCACCGACTGCCCCCCGCCGCCGCGGGAGGGGTTTCGTTTTTCCTTGCTCCCTACCAGCACTGTATCACCGCTACAACTGCTGCTGTACCACCACCACCACCGCCACCACTACAATCGGGTGGCTGCTGCGATAAAAACAGTCCCCGAAGAAGCACGGGTGGAATATGCAAGGCGACAGGAGAAAGACGACCGCGCCTGCATACGCCCCCCCCCCCCCCCCCCCCCCCCCCCCCCCCCCCCCCCCCCCCCCCCCCCCCCCCCCCC
>JAPYYV010013570.1:0-15395 GCA_030522625.1 Copidosoma aretas
GATAGGTTTTTATCATCAACTAAAATGTAAAATATATGAAAAGCGAGTCGATTAAGACAAAATATTAGAACAATTTTCATTATTGATTCTGATTACGATCTTGGAAATAAAACAATTTAATTGTATTCAAGACGTTTTCGTAAGGCTGCTTCCGAAAGCTTATTTCACAAACTAAACAGCATTCAGAAAAGTTAAGATGTAAATGGGAGACAGGTTTTAAGTAATTGAAAATAAAGGATGGGAACTCACAGCATTTTTCTATTTTATTGTTTGTTTTGAACTTGAACAACACAAATGTTTATGAATCATTCTTAGTATTCATAAGGTTACACAGGTATTATTTCCATTTACTATTTTTTCTTCAAAACCAATTTGATTCTCTTAACACGTAATTAAAAAATAGATAAATAAATAAAATCAAATTTTTATAAAAACGTACAAAATTCCCACGATGAAACATTTTTAAAACAGTACTAAAGTGTACAATTATTCCCTAAATCATTAAAGATTCGCTTCATCAATAATAGATGTCAATCTTTCTTGATCATCTTTAAGAATAACAAATATGTAAAAGCTGAAGAACAGATGATGAGCATTTGTTTCTATCGTTTACACTCTACGCGTTTAGTTGTTTCAGTTGCTTGACATCACAATGATTCTCTTTATTTTATTGAAATTATGATTACCGTTAAATTTATGTTACGTTCTTAGAATGGTTTCAAATCTTAAGTCGCTCCTACCATGGCAGATCATACTGTTTTTCGAAAACAGTAAACCCACAGTATAATTCAATCTAAAGTTCCTCGCTAAAAAAATAGAGTAAGCAAACGGAGTCGGCACAACGAAAGAAAACCCTTCTACACTGCGATAATCCCCGCGGAGAAAGCTCGAAACGCAATATTGCCACAAAGCTCTGCAGCACCCCCACAATAGCCACGTCACCAAAACGCAGCACGGTATACTATACGCAAACAGCAGAGAACAGCTTGTAAGTATCAAGGATATTATCTCGGACCACTGATGCGCGCGACGACCTCTGGAAGCTTGACCCTCTTGTCGTTCCTGAAGACCGTCTTAACTTTAAAGTCGATGCCAACGGTCGAAACGAAGGCCGAGGTGAAGGAATCATCGGCGTAGCGGAAGAGGAAGGATGTCTTGCCGACCGACGAGTTGCCGATTATCAGCAGCTTGAACATGTAGTCGAAGTTTTGGTCCGACGCGTCTTTCTGCCATTTTTGGTCCTGGCCCGCCATCTGGAAAAGAGCAAGAGTTACTTTACTATTGGCTGTGGAAGATCTTTTTTATTCAATTTTTGCTATTCTTTTACTGGATCCATTTATGTTTAAAATGGGTTCTGGGGAGTAGACATTGAAGTAAAGTTTTTGCGTGGACATGTTTGGTTTGATTTAAGGACTATCACTGTCCCTCTATGTTATATTGTGCTGTTGGAAATTTATGTCACCTCGAAGAAATAAGAGAAGAAATAGAAAACAAAATCTGTGATCTATCTAAGTGTATATATGTCACTAACTATTGAAGAGAACATACCAGTTTTCACGATTCAATTCACCTCACCGATAATATACACTTTTAGTAATAACAAATTTTGAATTTAACGAAACCTGAGATAATGCATAGTTTCAACAGAAAATATATATTTATGAAGGTCTTTAAATTTTTAAACAGCATAATTCAAATTAATGAAATTTTGTAGTATCGGTATGAGCCGTGTCTCTAATCCCTCAGCACATAAATTTTGCCATAATAAGTAGGGTTCCAAGCAGAATATTTTGCTGGTACCTGATAAATTGAATATTGGTGTTCTAATTGATTGGTAAGTTCGAAATCAAATGTTAGTTTTGATGGAATACGAAGACTCAATTTAAACCAACGTTCAAAATGCAACACTATTATGTCAAAAAATGACATTAATATCGAATACTATGTGGTAAATTGTTTACACTAGGTAATATTTAGAATAATCGTTCATCTAAGTTTCCAAAAATTCTGTGAATTGTGGCCAATACCTGCACCTATTCTTTGAGCTGGTATAGCTAGCTCTGCATAGTTATCTTTATGATCTCAATTCTGCGCATGAAGACTATCTCTACTTTATTTGAGCAACTTTTTACAATTAATTTGGTAACATCGTAAAAATTTTAAACGAGGGCATTGTACTTATAATAGTTTTTCTAAATTTAATACCGGCGACATTGATGGAGTAACGATATCCACTACTGTCAGCATTCGAGTCATTCTGGTGCGAAGCGTAAAAAACGAGTCTCTTATCTGACTTTTGGACATTTCATGGAACTCCCTCACTAATTTATCGCTCCCTTCAGCTTTGACATTTATTCACTTCCGATGATAAATGTTTCAAGAATATCCATGGGCGAAGATCAAGGCAATAAATTCATCATATTTAAAGTTGATAATACGGCTCAGGTTCTATTTTTTGCAGTCGAAATGAGAATATATAAAACCCCCAAAAATTGTTCATGTTGTATAATAGTACGAACAATCGTATAGCGAAATTCATATCTCGTAGAAATAATTTTTTTAATTACCCTACAGGCTACATGCAAGTTTGGATTAGAAACTTCAGTTGTACCAATGACACGGATGGCATAAAAATTATCATCATAGTAAGTAATATTGTTCGCTTGGTCACAAATATCTTCACCTCAAAAAGCTAGGATAGAAATGTTCGGACACAGAATCATTGTCATTGGAAGATTGAAGACAAATGTATATAGTCACGTAGTCTTTAGAAATAGAAAACACCACTTTGCACTGGAAAAACACAGCTGTACGCACGTTCAAACACCACGACTTCTTTTGCAAAACGGTAATTGGTATTCCCGAACTTCTAAAATTAACAGCATACACAGGCACCAATGCGAGACACAAGAACAATTGCCGCCGTCCAAACAATTATCCCCAAACAACGAAAACAGAGGACGCCCTTCAACGACACTCCGCACGTATACGGGCGTAATTAAATACCGCCCACCGAGCGCAGAATCAACACGCATCAAAAGTAAGCTACACCTCCCCGACACCGCGCGCTGTACATGCCCCCCGGCACTCGAGTGCTCATCCTTCCCCCCCCGAAGCAGCCCGCACTCGGCGCCGCGGCGCCCACATCTCGACCGCGTATGAGCTACGTGTCGGACCGGCCGGTTCTTTTAACGATTTTTCTACCGCTCGTTATCCGCCCCCCCCTTGCTCGCTCGTTTCCTGTCCTTATCTCCCCGACCGACCGCGGGCACCGAGGCGCCGGACGCAGCCGCGAGCGGGAACGACGGCGGCGATTAATCGGGCAATTATTGGAAAAGTCGCGTAATGCGCCACGGGCTCTCTGCTCCTCCTTGGCGCGGAGCGGGTCGCATGCGGGGAGTCGGGCTTGAGGGGAGTTTGGCGTGCCGCGGAATTTCGGACCGACGAACTTTCCTTCTCGGAAAGTTCTTCGAAAAGTTGATCCATCGTCGATGATGCATCGAAACGCGTGGAACGATCAATGTTCGGAAGTCATTGGTTCAGCCTTTTTTTTAATCAAACTTACTTTTAAAATTATTTTATTTCATCGTTTATTGCACTCATCGCGATGATCAATTGATTCAAGTTGTACGTTGTCTTCTACCGAGGAACGAGTGGTATTTTTTCATATACAGCAAAAATGATAAAAAAAATCCACGTGTAATGAACAAATCCATGTTGCACTAATATTACATGATTGCAAGAATAATGTGGGTTTACGTTCGAATGACGGGTAAAAACATTGGTTTAGTCAAGTGTGTAAAAACGGTGGGAAAATGAGAAATATTTCAATGCTCATCGATTACAACGATGATTGAAAATCAAAGTATTGCATGCAGTTGAGAAGAGTTTTTCACGAGATCATGAGACAAATAATAAAGTTCATCAAAACCTTCGTGGCGCTAGATCCAATCGAATTATCCCCAAGCCTTTTTCCCTCGGACATTCTTCATTATTTCCCTTTTCTCTCCATTCGTGCCGAGCTGTTCCTATATATTTTGCCGTTTTTAACCCTGATCATTTGAAAAACAAAAAAAAAAAAAAAACATAACAACATTACGAAGTGCTTGTACTACGTGTCGTTGGCCACTGCGGCGGTAATAGCATCAACCCGAGTGTACGTAGGTGTGCGCGTGTTTAGCGTGTGGGAGTGAGTCAACGCGCGCCTCGCGCCGAATCCTTGAAACGCGTCGGGGCGATAAAAATATGTACGCGCGAACTCGACGCCGGTGGCACCGGCTGTACCGTTTTTTCCCCACTTTCTTACTTTTAATGAGGTCGTGCTTGCTGAAGTGGGAAATATCGAGAGGAGGAATATTTCTTCCTATATACTTATGTTATGATTGCAGGGTAAGCAACAAGCGGGAATCGATGGCTATGCAGAACCAAGCGTTCGAAGCGTGGTCCAGTCGACTATTTTTGACAGAAAAAATTCTCTGGATGATGACCTGCGTCAAAAGATTTTTTTTACAGAACCGGGTTAGTTGTCAAAAAAAGCTGATATGTACAGTTATTCATTGGTCATGCGGCTGACCTTGGAGATTCGCTCGAGCTTGCAGGCAAGCCTTATCTCTTAAAAACCTTTTCCATTCCGTGGAGTCGTATGAATAAATAATAATGTTCCACTAATTTCATTTCTAATTGGATGTTTGTACATGTCACTGCGGTTTGTTTAAAAATAGCTTTTCAGTGTAATAATTTTTTCGAATTATGCTTAGACCTACGTTGTAGTTAGATCAAATAACACTTTATATTTGTGTGGCTGAGCGTTTTTATTTTGATACTGTCTCTAATACATTATGATACTGAATATAATACGTAATAATATCGAACAAAAACTTTAATACATTTGCAATGCCAGAGCGTAAAAAATTGGATGTTAGGAGTAAAACTTACCATGAATAATTTATATTGACTCATGAGCCATTTTGCTAAAAAAAATTATTCACTTAAATTAATTTTAAGTGATAAAATGATTAAAAATGATGATGCTTCAATATGCATTAGTATAAATTTTGTGAGGATACATATTCGTAACATTTTATTTTTTATTACATTTTATGACACTCCAAAAAAACTAGGCTCAGAATGTACTTCCTTTTTATTACATCTGATGCATGGTTAAACTTGACTCTGATACTACATTGTGATAAGTAAAGAGATAATTTAAATTTCATTAAAATTTTCGTACAAGAGTAGACAAAATATTGTATTGACTCGTGAATGTGTATATTATCCTATGTAACGCGCATTTGAATCATCTTTTCGTAATAACATCCGTGTTTCACAATATAATAGGGTTTTCACAAGACCCAATACAATCTTGATACAACGTAGGTAAGTAATGAATAAATTCTTTACACTAAATTTTTAAAATCCCATTTCACATACAAAAATATCTCGTTTTTCGTAAAATGACTCATGTACATATTATGTAGCGAAATTATTGAATTTACTATGTATACATTATTATTATTGTGTTACTTGTATTACTTATTATATTATATAATTACATAATATACGTATACGTTATAAAAACTACTCTATTTATATAAAAACTACTCTATTTAAGTTTCAAGTGTAAGATAAGTCTACTTACGAAACATAATATCCTTATTTCTTACTATGTTGTTGATCGCTCACTGCTGAGCACAATACGTGTTCACTCGACGAATGACTATATCACAATGTGAGCTTCGTCAGCTGAGTGAGTCAGTGGTCGGTAACCTAGCTGAGCTGCGCACTTTATACTGATGCGCAATGAGCTGCGCAGCTCACCTGATGTTTTGTTCACAGTATGATTTAGTCATCCATCGAGTGGACACGTATTATACTAAGCAGTGAGCGATCAACAACAGAGTAAGAAATAAGGAGATTATATTTCGTGAGTAGACTTATTTTACAATTGAAACTAAAATACAGTAGTTTTTAATAATGTATACGTATATAATGTTATTATATGATAGGTTATATCATAATAATGTCTGCATATTCAGTTATTTCATCATGTAATAAAAACATAAGTATCACAGTTAAAAATTGTGTGTAGTTTACTATTTTACACTAATTATTTGTAAAAATTACACGAAATAGTCGTACTTCATACACAAAGTTTGTGTATAAGGTATGAGTACAATGGCTAAATAACACAAAACCTGTGTACTCTTAACACGAAATTCGTGTTATAGAATATAATTTACACAAAACGTGTGTAGTGTGTTTAATGTCAAACATAATTTTTTTGTTTATAATTGAACAGATTTTAATTGAAATTATTTTAATAAAGTATTCAAATGCTTTTTGAGTTGGGTTTCGCTCAATTGTCAATTACAGTTTGGGCCATTACTGACCATTGCCTTTTCCATCAGGGTCTGATCAATAAATGCATCACAGAGAATTTTTTTAATCATCAAATTCTATTTGTTGTAAAATATACATAATTTTTTAAATTTTAAAAGGTGTTAATATTACGCATTTTTAAAGTAGTGAATGGGTAACTGCGAATTCGATTAATGTTTCATTTAAAATGAATTAGTTTGCTTAATTATACAAGACCAACACGCTATTCTTCAAAATCTCGTATTGTCTCGTCTCGCGGAAGCTCCATAATATAAGTAAATCTGACTTATTCACCCTAGACCCTTTAAAAAGATATTGGTCTACAATTACTTCAGTTGCCCTTCGTCGTACTTCATATTTGTATGAACCATGCAGTCCATAGTCATAAATTATGAATCTTAATAAAACATATGACGCAGCAAGATAGACAGAACAAAAACAAATTCTTTTATTTTTAATAAGACTGTAAAGACTGTGGATCACATGTCCCGTGCTATCGAATATCTTATGAACTCTTCATTTGCCACTCAATTGAATAATACTATTTTTCTAATGATTGATTCGACACCGTCATGCTACAGAAATTGTTTAAATTTATTGACATGATCGCAAAACAACTCGACCAAACTGGTACACTGCTACTAATACTGCACTTGAGTAAACATTAGATAACTTGTTTCTTTAAGCATGTGCACGTACTTGTGTATGTATTGTCCATCGCAAATGGTACGGCAAACCCGGTACTACAGGTGTAAGGAGTTCTTTTGTGTAAACACGCCCACGCAAGTTGAATTTATTGTACTGCGGTACGTGCACGTGCTACTTGTACGTAGTGTTATACGTAAAATATTAAAGATAATTGTAAAAAATGTGCTATTTTGGATACACAAATTTATTTATTTTTTTTTTTACTTTCATAAAATTGCAGGATAATCTTCTTAATAATTATATCTTGCTGCATCAAAATAAGATCTTAGATGTAAGTACAAGGTTTGAAAATCAAAATTTCTTGTACTAAGGTTTTAACGACTAAAATGGTTACTAGGCAATGTAAGATAAAGATATCATGACATTTAAATCATCGGATGTAATTATTTTAAACACAATTAAATAAAATAAAAAAATATTATCTTTTGAAAAATGTCTTCTTCAAGACTGATAAATACTATTCACTTTGCAAACCATACGATTATTTCAAATACATATTAGAAATAAGCTATAGCAAGTTTAAACGACCAAAAATAATGGTCAATTATGAATTTAAAGCTATAAATTGCTAATATCCACCCATGCGTTTCCTCGCATCAATTATTTTCGTTCTAAGTAAATACACACGATTTTCGTACGTTCTTTTAATGAAATTGCTCCATAATCACGTAACATGTAAAAAATTTGAATATCATCAATCTTTTGATGAGAATTGTTTGTTTCATCGATTGAATCACAAATTAGACGTACTGACTTTTTTTTACCTAGATTTTTAAGCATTTTTCTATGTTAAGAAATAGTTCCTAAAATTATAACTTATCTTTATTTGGAACCATATAGTAAAATATCTATGTCGACAATATCGGTATTTTTAATACTAGCGTAATCCTCTTTTTTAGCGTTGATACAATATTTTACAATTTTTATATTGAGTATCAACAAACATAACTAAATAACTTCATCACAACATGTTAACCGAATTAAAATTGATCAGACACATCTAGTAGTGGGATGATCAATCTTTTCCAATAATTTCCCTCAAACGTAACCTCAAATGTGCAAATAGGACAACCATATATGTATTAGCCGGGATAAAAATGTATTAAATACTTGTCGAAAAAAAATCGGCCTCCAGAAAAAATTTATAATATCAAAAGTTAATATTCAAAAACCATCACAGTCTTGGTTTCAGTGCCCGGCTATTTTTTTTTTTTTACGCTGGTCTTTCCCGTCACGCTTATAGCAGCCAATACTGATCTCCCGGTCCCCCATCGCAGAATTCTCGCTCCGGCCCATAAGCCGCACATGCATGCGCGACACACGAGCACGTTGCATTGTCCGGGTAATCCTCGGCATATTCGCCGACTAAACTGGAAAATGCGTATATGTATGTGCATGTGTACACAGCGATGCGACAGCAAGCCCATACCCCATATCGTTGTATAGGTACTTTGTGCGTGCGCATCGCAATTTACACTAGCGCACCGAGTCACCCCCAACCCCCAACCACATGGGATTCCGTGCCTTACTCTCTACCCCATAGTTATCAGTTAATTTTCAACTAGCAGCTGTTGAGCCGAATCCTGTCGAGGAGGCGTATATACATATACCCCGGAGAAACAGAATGTTCGTGTTTTAATATGGAATGCAACTCTGCCATTGGTCGACTATGCAGTTTTTGGAGAGACTCGCGTATTTATTGTGTCTAATTGACGTCTTTTGATCAAATAAACGCATCGATATTCAAAAGAGTATGCTTTGTCCTGCCCATCCGACTTTGTATGGTAAAATAACTCCTTGAACACCTATATCCATGATCCAATAAAATGCAACTACTAATCTGCATGGTTACCCGATAAATGAGATTAGAGATGAGATTAGCAACAATTATTATGGCTGCGTCACTACAATAGATCCAAATAAATCACATGAAATGGCTTTTGTTCTATTTTTTCACAAGTACACGGGCGGGAATAAATCCACGCTGACACACAAAAGCTTATGGTTATCATCGCCACCACCAATCAAATCGCAGGTATACAATGTGCCCAGGACACTTTGCGCAGATAATATGCTGCGTATCGAAGTAAATATTAGATGTCCAGAATTTTAAATATCAGCGCGATAATATTTTTAAGAAGACACCATTTTATATGTATTGTTAGCAGGGCACTATACTTTAAAGACACTATGTTTTTGGAACGCTATGCTATATCAGAATACTATTTCGATGATGAACCACAATATATTTCTGCTTGGACTATATTTCTACTTCATCATAATTTCAAGAATTATCAATTTTGTAGATGACGTACGCAATACTGGTTAAAAACGTATTTTTAATCCCTAGTTAAACTGTTGTACATATCAAAGTCAATCATACATACATTCTTACTGCTATTAAATAATATTTTATATTACTGAATCATATATCTTAGTTGGAAAATAGTCTTTACATACTTTTACTATTATACAAATAATAAGCCACAGTTAAGTAAACTTGTATTTACAAAAAGTGATAACTTGAATTTCATGTATCTGTATTCGCACGACGTCAAGGCAAACAGTATTATCTTCGAAATCTGCCACCAATACCACGTAATTCAAAATAGATGATACGAAACGTACGATAAGTTGGTTGCGATCAATAAACTTGATAGAGCAGTTTATGTAATAAAATTTTTTTGAACATTTATTGAATTAATTGTTTACTTATTTTTACAATGCCAAACTTAAATTACATAATTCTATTATAAAATTCTAAGAATCAATAGTTATTCGTTCTGTAATTGGTTGATTGAGTAGGCTGAGTAATGTTGGCTGTGATGAGTTAAGAGCAGTAAATTCAAACATCAAATTTAAAAAAATCAAAATTTAATTAAATTTTAAGTTTTAAAAATTGATTTTATGTTTCAAATAAATATTTCGTACAGTTACAATTAATGTATCTTTTCCTAATAATAAAAATTGATGGTCATCGATTTATTCGTTCTGTTCCTACCTATAAATTTTGATGGTCATCGATTTATTCGTTCTGTGATTGGTCTAGATCGGTCAAAGGCGCGTAAATTTAAAAATGAGATTTAAAAAACAGTAGTTTACATTTTTATGTTGAATAAAATCGTATTGATGTATTTAATTTTTGTCTTACAAAATCGAGAAATTAAATATTTTTTATTAACTGTGAGGGGTTGGCGCGCGAAGCGCGCAGGGGCGGAGCCCGTAGTACACTGAAATTTCGTTGACCAGCAGAATCAAAGTTTTCAACCTGAACTACGTTATTACGACTAATGATAATGTAATCTCATTTACCTTCGATGCTTTTCATTCAAAAATCAATAAATGCTTACCCGATCTATGCAGAAGATAAAAAATGCGAAGCACCTCCAGAAAAATTTGCAACTGAATCACTCAACTTCATCAATGTAATTGATGATTATGAAAAAGATTTTTTTCCATGAAATATTTTTGTCATAAAAGATTTTTTTAATATTATCTGAAAACAAATTCAATGAATTGCTTCCGGAAATCAAGACCTAGATTTTTACAGATTTTCAAGACCAAGAGAAGATTATAATGCTCCAGTACTGATACAGATTTCGACATAAAGCATTTTAAAGATTTTTTAATTAACACAGGAATTCGCAGCTAATAATTTGCAATAACCCGAAAATTGTTTTTGTTTTGTTGTGTTTACGTTTGGTTATAACTTATGCCTCATTAGATATATCTGTATAAGGTATAGTTGTTGAGCATAAAAGAAGACAACTTTCAAAACTTCCACTGCAACCGATCTTAAAGTTTTTACAAGGATGAAGTGATGGTTTACCAACAATGGACATGTGGAAGTGTCGCTTGAAAAACTAGCGTTGCAATTACAACGTTTAGATAACGTTTTTGGAATTCGATGCTATTGAGACTGGTTACTATATTCAGTTTTGAAAAAGCAACCATAAAACTTTGAACCGTTCATCACTATGTAATTCAAAAAAATTGCCATAATGCCAAAAGGCAAACTCGAAGAATTTGAGTTCCCCGGTTTATTTTTAAAACTTGGCTTCATTGTATGAAAGCAGCCACAGAAAATAAAAGTGGCTGTTATTGTTTATACAATGTTTCGAAAGAGTAATGCACCGCGCAATTGTTGTAGGGTCCATGCATTTCCAAAATGTAAAAAAAAAAATATTTGCCCTGGTACAGAAGAAAAGTTCATTTCAACTTTTATGAACGCCTCTCTAAAACGAGACTATAGCTTAACAAGCAACGTTTCTTAAGTTGCAAATCCTGCGTTACTGCAACGTTCTAGAGACGGGGTGTACCTGTTTGTACTAGGGATAAACTTTATAACTAGTAAGAGTTGTAACGATTTTCCCAAACAACGTTGCCGCTGCACCATACATTTTTCAAAAACAAATCTAATATTTTCGATTACAATTCGAATAGGTAGTCTTTACCATTCGATTATTGTTCCCGAAACAGATTCGTAAACATTCTTCTAACTTTTTTTACCACTCATCCAATTATGCAACATAACGAGTTCGAAAGAAAAGTTTCCCAGAGAGCAAAGTTACAAATTAGGTTCAAAAGCTGATTTCCCGACGCTCCGGGGTGAAGTTTAAATACGTTATAACGTATACACGACTCAATTATTCAAGCGCGCGAGTACAAAAGCAGAGCAGAACGACAAATGCTTGTACCTCGCGGCGAGATCAATGCAATACTCTACTTCTCTTACTTTTCCCCCGAAGCCTTCAGTATTGTTTCTTTCTCAGAAATTTCCTGCTCACCTCCTATATTCCCTTGTGGTTTCAGTCCGCTCCATCTCGAGCTTTCGATAATCATGCAAGGTAAAATTACATAATTTGGAACGTAACTCTATTATAAAATCTTGTTATAACTATTTTGGTAGGTCAGCATGCTTCGCGTAAAAATTAGCCGAAGTTCATGTCATGTTAAACTTCATTAAGCCGCAAAAATATAACTTATATGTAAAAATTTGTTACAACTTAGAAGAGCTGATTCTATAGATTTGTACATTGTGAGATTTATTATTATTATCAATCTTTAATTATTTTGACATTGATTTTTTTGTCGAAAAGTTTTATGCTACTAATTGTGAGTAGTCCCTTTGCTAAAAAAAAAAATTATGTCTCCAACTCCCATGATGTTTGTTACATCAAGGAATGTAGTATACCACCCCCGATTTCTTTCCATAATATGTATTTTTACCTTTGGTGCGTTTTTTAGCGTCCAGCGTCCTCTCATTGCTCTGACGTTTTCTAAAAGCGCGGGCTTCAGAAAATACGCCTCATCACTTGAAAAGCTGTCAGCATAAAACCAATGGTATATGTATGTACGCGATCGGGCAAAACTTGCTCGATTTACCAACTCACGCCTGGCTAGCAGACCCGTTATTATTTTCCTATCTTTATTTGCCCTCGGGTCAGTGCCTCCGTCTACACTCAATATCACACTTTTTCTGTACGCTCAGCAGAGTAACTTCGCTCGAGTTTCATCCCCCGTACCTTTACTTAAAATTTCGAGATATTAATGTTTGTGAATTAAACCAAGAGACGCACATTTTTTTCTCAATCACTTCTGTGTTTTTATAAAAAGTGTATGAGTTTAAACAAAAAGCTCCACAATCCAACCCCTGTAAGTACAGAGAGTACAAGATAATTTCTTGAAATCTTTACCATTCATAAATTTTGTTTTTCTAATCGTTCAACATCCATCGTTATTATAGACGTAATAACTCTAGAAAGTAAAATGCGGTCACTATTTAACAATTGTCCCTATGAATTAAGGTAGTTGTTTCCCAATATATAGGTATACATAAGAAAAGTTATATCCTTTAATCAAACAGTATTCAATCATTTTTATATCAACGTGTGATACTGTCAGATATACAAGGTATAACGTAGATTAAAAAAAAAAGTCCTATTTTATCCATGGATCTATCATGTAAATAAAAAAACAACAGTTTTTGTATCTAAAAATTTCCAATTATTATACGATTTTGATAAACAAAAGCTAATTTTCTACTTGAGTCGAATACCTACAAATCCGCCATTCTTACTTTGCTAAAAAATCGTATTCATTGTTAAAAATACATTTGTTTGTACCACTTTCTGGATTTTCATAAATATATGCATTTTTAACAATAAATTCGACTTTTTTAGCGAATTAAAACTGGTGAATTTGTTGGTACACAACTCAAGAAGAAAACTAGCTTTTGTTTATTAAAATCGGATAATAATTGAAAATTTCTAGATACAAAACGGTGGTTTTTTTATTTACATGATAGATTCATTGATAAATTTGAAAAAAATTTGAAAAAAATTTACAATACACCTTGTATATCTGACAGTACCACACGTTAATATAGAAATAATTGAATGCTGTATTTAAATAAAGGATATAACTTTTCTTTTGTATACCTATATAATAGGAAACAACTACCTTAAGCGAACATTCGGGCGGATGCGTAAATGATAAATAGAGTGCATATGATTTTCAAGGAAAACTTTGATTAACACACTGAAATTTAATGAAACAGGAATACTATGTAACTCAAAGAGATGGTACATTTATTTAAAAGATTTGAAAAATATAAAAGTCAGTGGAACAATTCAATAAGTACGACGAATGATGAAAACAAATATCCTGCTTTATTTTAAAATCACAATTTCCAGATACTACCCTTCACTACTATCAGTACCCTCACATCCAATTACATTCTAAGCCTGATGAGTTTCTTTTGTTCGGAAAAAAAAAGAAATTAAATATCACCAGGCGCATCGCATAAAAATAGGCCATATTCGAATATAGAAATAATGTCTATTTTTTTTCTTCCCTCTCTATTTTTTCATAACAAGTACATTGTACACGACAAAGCAAAAAAATAAAACAAAATAGGCCAGCGACTGCAGCGAGGGCAAGCGCTAGAGCTTGTTCGTGTATCCATACAAGCAGTCGAGCTTACACCACGAATCCGAACACTGCTGTATATAATCGCCAATAAAGTGGATGTGCAGCAGTAAAAATCCATTGGATCGATTCGCGTATTTTACTTTTAAAAGTAGCGAAAAATTCCCGAAGCTTCTTCATTAGATACAAATATTATTTATATCAATGCATTGATTATAATATTCATCGATATCATCCATTAGTTTCAATCATTAAGTCGTAAATCTTTTTCATGCTCGGAAAACATAGCGATCATTAGATTCTCGTTTCATAATACAATCATTACGTCGATTACAAAAATCAGTAAAACGACAACTTCCCACGCGATTATTTATCTGATTAAAAGTTGAAAACTACTATATTTGTCGCTTGTCGACGAATCACATTACAGTTTGCGTCATTGAAAGCTCAATACTGATATCGGCTCCGCTATGCGAAAGAAAAACCCACAGTTTCCGATAAAAATGCTCCTCGTGCCCCACAGGCATCTTTCGTAAAACCATCATATTACATTCTTTACGACTCTCGGTTGACGCACGAGAGGTACAAAAAAACGTAATTCCCAACTATTACACGAGTAGGCGTATGACAAAAACATCTCGAAATAACCTTTGTCAAAAGACAAAACGATGGCGCTAGAAAACTTTCCACAGTATAAAAAAAAAAGTCTTCTCCGAAAGACAAGCGCGGGCAGATAAAATTCACACTGAAATGCGATGCCTTTGTCTGTAATGGCATGGAAAATTTGATTCAGGAACACAACTGTTTATAGGTCTGACCAAGTGCGAGTTTTACCTTGAATTATAACGAATTATCGTGGGCTGGCTGTAGCTTTACTTTGGCGGGATGTACAATTCTCCGTTCAACTCCAACATATTGTAAATAAAAGTAAAACCAGGTGTAGAAAATATTCAGCGCTACGTATACGGGCACTATCGATTATTGGAGCCCTACTATTTTCACGTTTTAGAGCTAAAACGGCATCCGGCAGCTACGAAGACCGATATATTAATCAACCCGTTGCCCGTTCACTATTGGAAGAGCTGATCGACGAAATGAATTCCTGCGCTGCTTCCAATTGATTTAAACAGCGCTTAATTGTGCAATTGCTTGATGGCGCACAGTGGTTCCAAACTGGAAAAAAATGTTCAAAACCGGCTACAGCCTTCAATTCTTCACCGATTTCCAATTTTTTTTTTTCACATAATCTAGAGATAATTCAAAACAATCGCTCTTTGCCCGTTTTTCGATATCCTTTTCTAAAAATTAGTGACATAACCTAAAACGTTCAAAAACTAGTATTTTGTGCTTTTATCGCGATGATTCTTCGATTTAAAAAA
>JAPYYV010013571.1:0-12700 GCA_030522625.1 Copidosoma aretas
TACCACACTAGGGGGCTCCGCCCCCTGCACGCTTCGCGTGCCAACCCCCAACTATTAACCAAACATTAATTTCCATTATTTTTCAAGAAAAATAAAATCATCAGCTATTTTATAACAGTTAGTTTTTTTTTTAATTTAAATTACTTTTGATTCAATTTTTTTAAATATTGTTTTTAAATTTTCCCGCTCTCAGCTAGTCTCAACCAATGATATCAAGAGTTATGCTGTCGACTGTCACGTGTAATTAATTCTTTCACGAGAGAAAATAAATTTCCGTCGTATTGAAACATATTTATAATGACGTTCTAAAGTACATCTTATATTGAACAAAAATAGGATGCACTTGAAAGTTTCATACAGCTATATTCTAGAACAATGTATAATGAAAGCTTTGAAACTCCAATAACTTAGAGGTCATTTTTATGTCAGGAGGGTGCTCTTTGCGTTGAAGAAAAAACTTCTTTTCTCGTTTTTTATGGGGTATGCTAAGATATTATCAAATACAAAATAAATCTTCACAAATCCAATGGTAAATTTTCAATTTTCATCTGATTTTGATTTTGCAAGGCTCATAAGTACCATTTCTGAAATGATTTTAGATAAATTCAACGTCAAAAATGTTTTTAAATAACTAACGTGTCCAAAGTAAGATGCAATTTTTTATACGGAAATGTATGATTCTACCATTTCCTTACAATTCCGTAAACATAATTGCACGTACCTTTGGACCCGTCATTATTTTTAAAAAATTTGTCACGCTGACCGCATGCTCAATTGTTTAAGGGTGAAACAAGCCTTCTTAAATTAAAATCGGACAAAAATTTAAAATTTTTCATAGGATTAATTAAGGTGTTTCTACAATTGACAATTTCTCAGCATGTATAATGAAAAAAAGTGGGACAGTCGTGGGATTGGCGGTAAAAGCTATGCTTCTTTGCCATGATAAAAATATTGAATGTAAAAACCATAAAATTATTTATATAAATAAAATAAGAATATGTCGAAATCAATTTTTTTTGCAAATAACCAATTTATTTTACTGATAATATAATTTTTATCAGTAAATGTTATAATAGCATCAGGAAAAATATATACATACACATTCAGTCATTTTCATTCGGACGATTCATCGGCCACTGGACGACGCGGACGGCTAGTACCGTGGTATTGGTGAGAGCATATATGCATATAGTGTGCATGTACTGTGTGTGTATAGTCTAGGTATAGTACAGTCACAGTCAGTGAGTCAGTCGAGTCTGCGGAACAGCTGAGCGGCACCAGGAGGCAACAAATTAATTTATAATTATGCATATATACGTGTATGCCTGCGTGGAAAGAGAGAGAGAGAGGGAGAGAAAATCAGTCAGACGTACCACCGTATGCGCAAATGGCATGAAAAATGAAAGAAAATATGCATTAAATGCAATAAATTAATTCTAAAACAAAAGCAACTCAGAGACTTAATTTTTTTTTGAATAATGTTGTTTCTAAACAGTATACAAAATAATTTTTAGATGACGTATGCATGTCTGCAATAAATTGTAAAAATTATTTTCGACCTATCTCGCTTACCCGTCGAAAAATAGCGTTTTTTTTCTGTTTTTAAAAGCTTTAATTTTTATAAGATTGTTTCGGAATAAGTTATACGCATTCGTACTCATATTACTAACGTGCTGTAAAACAGAAACGTAAATAATTATTTCTGCATATTTTTCATGATTTTCTAAACATTCGATAATTTTATCCAAGATTTTTCCATCTCAAGTCCATATAGATACATCCAAAACACTGAAAATTTAGGTTATGTTTTTACATCAACCAACCAACACCTCTTTATTTGTACTCCGCGATGATTTTTTTTCTCACTAGAAAATCTATAAGAATTGTTATTTTTGGTCCATCTTTCTTCCTTTTCAAGATATCACGTATTTTTAAATAATTGGAGGCTAAGTCATAATAACAACCCGTTGAATAAATATTGGGCATCTGCATCGATCTGCCGAAAATAAGAACATTTTTTGGTTATTTCATACTGTATTTAAATGAAAAAAAAATCAGTCGACATAGACAGCCTTCTCTCGATCTCTCTTCCCCTTTCATTCACCACCCGACGGTACTACTATATGCTACAATACGCGGCGTTATACATACATACACACGTACTCGTGTGGACGCGCACACTGTGCTCTCGACTGCGGCAGAAAACTGAATACCTGACCGTCACATTACAGGCCAGAGAAAACAGGTGCCAGTGGCAAATTCTAATATACCAAAACTGAATAACTTAATCCTAGGCCATTAACCCCAATAACCCAGTACTCCAAGCGATTTTAACCGAATAACCCTACGTATAAAAGGTAAATAAATTAATAAACTAGCAAGCAATAAATAAAATTTAAAAAAATTATTTAGTTAGACCAGTTAACCCGGAGCTCTGATAATTATCACGTTTAAATTAATAAAATATTTATTAATAACCTAAGAACAAATACCAGGTTACCCAAAGCGCTGACTTTTCTTGCGTTTTGATGAATAACTTCATTATTAATAACATGAGAACTATTACCAGATAACCCAGAGCGCTTATTTTTCTTGTGATTTAATGAATAACATTATTCTTAATGACATAAGAACTAATTGTAGTTAACACAGAGCGCTGATTTTCCTCAGATTTAAATACGTAACATTATTATTAACTTGATAATGATTACAAGGTGACCTAGAGAGCTGAGTTTTCCTGCGTTATAATTAATAACATGATTATTAATAACATAAGAACTAATACCAGTTAACACAGAGCGCTGACTTTTCTTGCGTTTTGATGAATAACAACATTATTTATAAGATGAGAACTAATACCAGCTAATCCAGAGAGCTAAGTTTTCTTGCGTTTTAATTGATAACATTATTATTAGTAACATAAGAAATTAAACCCAGTGACCCAGAGCGCTGACTTTCGTTACGTTTTAATTAATAACATTATAATTAATACCATTAGAACTGAGACCAAGTAAGCCAGAGTTCTGACATTCCTCGCGTTTGAAATTAACAATATGATTGATGATAACATACGACGGAATACCATGGGATCCAGAGGGCTGACTTTTCTTGCATCATAATGGATAATATTATCATTAATAACATGAGAACTAATTCTAGTTAACCTAGAGCGCTGACTTTCCTCTGATTTTTATGAGTAACATTATTATTATTAACACAATAATTATTACCAGGTGACCCAGAGAACTGAGATTTCTTGCGTTTTAATTAATAACATTATTATTAATAACATAATAACTAAAACTCAGTGACCTAGAGCGCTCACTTTCCGTAAGTTTTAATTATTAACATTATAATTAAAAACATTAGAACTAAGACCAGTTAAGCCAGAGCGCTGACTTCCCTCGCGTTTGCAATTAACGATTTTATCAATAATAACATAAGACCGAGTACCTGGTGACCCATAGGGCTGACTTTTCTTGGGTGGTAATTAGAAACATTATTATTAACATTAAATCGAAGACCAGGTGAATCAAAGCACTGACTTTACACGCGTTTGAAATTAACAATATTATGAATAATTACATAAGACTGAATACCAGGTGACACAGAGCGCGGACTTTACTTGCGCTTTATTTAACAATATTATTATTAATAACATGAGAACTAGCTCCAGCTAATCCAGAGCGCTGACGTTCCTCTGATTTTCATGAGTAACATTATTATTATTATTACATCAATTATTACCAGGTGACCCAGAGAATTAAGTTTTCTTGCGTTTTAATTAACAATATTATTATTAATAACATAAGAACTAGAACCCAGTGACCTAGAGCGCTGACTTATCTCGCATCAAAATTAAAAATATCATTAATAATAACCCAAGACGGAATACCAGGTGACCCAGAGTGCTGACTTTTCTTGCGTTTCGATTGATAACATTATTAGTAATATTATAACTGATACGGGATGACTCAGGGCGCTGACTTATCTTGCGTTTCAATAAACAACTTTATTAATAATAACATAAGAACTAATAGCAGGTGACCCAGTGCGCTGACTTTTCTTGCGTTTGGATTATTTACATTATTATTAATAACATAAGAAACAATACCTGGTGACCCAGAGTGCTGACTTTTCCTGCGTTTTAATTAATAATATTATCATTAATAACATAAGAACTAATTTTATCTAACCCAGAGCACTGAATTTTCTTGCGTTTAAATTAACAAAATTATAATTAATAATATGAAAACTAATACCAATTAACCTAAAAAACTACATTTTGTTGCGTATTAATTAATAACATTATTAATAACATGAGAACTACTACTCTAATCCACCCAGAAAACTAAATTTCCTTGCGTTTTAATTAATAGCATTAATATTAATAACATGAACACTAAAACCCGGTGTCTTAGAGCGCTGAATTGTGTTGCGTTCTAATCCACAACTTTATTATTAATAACATAAGAACTAACTCCAGGTGACCCAGAGCGCTGACTTTCCGGGCGTTTTGATTATTCACATTATTATTAATAACATAAGAACTAATACAACGTAACCCAGAGAGCTTACTTTTCTCGCCTATTCATAAACAACATTATTATTAATAACATAATAACTAATACCAGGTGACCCAGAGCGATGACTTCCCTTGTGTTTGCAATTACCAATTTTATTCATAATAATATGAAACCGAATACCAGGTAACCTAGATGGCTGACTTTTTTAACGTTTTAGTTAATAACATATAATTTAATAATATCACAGACGAAAGCCAAAAGCTTATGATGTGTACCCGCAGTTGGGGTCGTGTAAGCTCCATGTTTACGTAATAATGGTCAAAATGTGAAAAAACCGAAAAGCAACACTAGATGGAAAGGACAATTGGACCATTTGTTCGCAAATTTAAACCCTAAAACATCTTTTTATGTTGTTTCTGATTATTGGAGCAGAAAAGTGTAGCTTTCAACATGGAAATTGACCTTCAGATTGTTAAGTTTTATCCTAGTACGCGCGTAAGAGCCTTGGCTATCGCCTAAGCACTTATGGTGGCATAAGTCATACATATGTATATATGTATATATATATATATATATATGTATATACATATCTTTTGTATCAATAATCGCTTCATAAATAAACTAATACAAACTTGTAGATTAAGAATAAGTAGATGTAAAATAATTTGCTGCAAAGAATATTTGAGATTAATAATGCGTTGTCTATGAAACTAAGTTGACAAGTAATAAGCAGGAATGCATATGGATCCGTTGCTTATAAATTGAATGATGCATTTATGATTAATTGAGCCCAGCAAATGAGTGCTCTGATTTGACCATTTGAAGTGCGAATCTTATTAATAATATTAATAATTTAAACACGAGAACACTCAGCGATTTGGGTCACCTGCTATTAGCTCTTTTGTTATTCTCAATAATATTATTAATTAAAAATCGGAAAAATTCATAGCAATAATTACAGCGCGAGGTAACTCAGCCCCTGGGTCACCTGGTATCAGTTAATACGTTTATAATGATGATCAAAACGCAATAAAAGTCAGTTCTCTGGGTTAACTGGAATTAGTTCTTATATTATAAATAATAATGTTATTAATTATAACGCAATAAAAGTAAGTGCTGGGTCGTCAGGTTTTAGTTCTATTGTTATTAATAATAATGTTAATTATTAAAACGCAGGAAAACCTAGTTCTCTGTGTTAACTAGTATTAGTTCTCATGTTATTGATAATAATGTTATTAATTAAAACGCAAGAAAAATCATCGCTCTGGGTCACCGGGTTTTAATTCTTATAGTATTAATAATAATGTTATTAATTAAAATGCGAGAAGAGACAGTTCTCTGGGTTAACTGGTATTGATTCTCATTTTATTAATAATTATGTTGTTAATTAAAACGCAGGTAAAGTTAGTTCTCTGGGTCACCAGGTTTAGGTTATCAAGTTATTGAGAATAATGTTATTAATTAAAAAGCAAGAAAACTCCGTTCTCTCGGTCACCTAGTGATAATTATGTTAATAGTAATAATTGTACTTATTAAAATCAGTGGAAAGTCGGTTCTCTGGGTCACCTGGTATTCCGTCTTGTATTATTATTCATAATATTGTTAATTTTGATCTCGAGGGAAGTCAGCCCTCTCGGTCACCTAATATTATTTCTTAT
Organism: Copidosoma aretas; assembly: GCA_030522625.1. NCBI lineage: Eukaryota > Metazoa > Arthropoda > Insecta > Hymenoptera > Encyrtidae > Copidosoma > Copidosoma aretas. The sequence goes on from JAPYYV010013571.1 coordinate 6,185, forward strand.
GTTATTATTAATAATGTTATTAATTTAAGTGCAAGAAAAGGTAGCGCTCTGTTTTAACTGGTATTAGTTCTTATGTTATCAATAATAATGTTAATAAACAAAATGCAAGAAAAGACAACGCTCTGGGTTGACTGGAATCAGTTCTTATGTTCGCATATGTACTACTGCTTTGGAATTTTTTGGCATAGCTCTATATAGTGTCTGGGCTAGACAGATACATGTATTAAGCAAACGCGTGAATGTCATTGTGAACTTTTTCTACATAAGGTTCTTTTAGTTTTACCAAACATTGATTAGGAGTATGCGATCAACTGGATGAAAATAAATGGGTCTCGTCGGACAACAGAAGTAAAACTTTAAAAAATAAGTGGAATAATTATTGTGTAAAGATGTAAGTGCTTCGGGAGCGCCCTCGGGCCCGGGTGCCGCCCTAGGGAGATGGACATTAGTGACGAAAACTTCTAACTCCATATAATACGAGGATAAACTTTGTGTTTAATGAACATTTTTTGAAGCTATGCTTCTTACGCCGGGCCTGGGAAGGTGGACCTAACACAGAAAACCGACAACACGAAAAATCGTAAGATCCCCCACCCCGCACGTTTTCTATAGCGCTGCTGGAGAAGGGCGTGAGAAAGCCGAGGGAAACGTGGTAAGGCAAGGCGAGGCGCGGCAAGCAGAGATGTTAAACAGACGTCGGCGTCGGGTCTTTTTAACATCTCTGGCGGCAAGGCAATGCGAGCCGAGCGAGAGAGACAAAGAGCTGCCAACTGTGCGCCAGTGCTCTCGCTCAGTGCTCCGAAAAGTGGCACCAACACTCGCGGAAAATTCAAAAATGGAGAAAATCAGAAAAAATAAATAATAAAAAATCATCAAACTAAGCTGTTTAAAAATATTAATGAACTTAATTAAACAGAATTACAATAATAGAATAATTTTCTAGCGATTATTACAACAATTATTGCTAATCAAAAGTCAAGTCAGTTAAACGAATCGTTTTTAATATTACGGTCGAAATGGACCGTTTAGACATAAGATATGTTCAAAAATAATTTTGCACAATTCTAACAACAGACGATATGCTTTATCGAGCAACAGTTTACGTATTATGTCATTAATAATGTTTTTTCTTAGCATGAACAGTAGTATAACTATATATATGGAAACTATTTTGTCGCTCAAAAGTTGGCAGCAATTCGAAAGCCAGCAGATTGATGAAATAAGGTAGTGGAAAACATACCTTATGTTTACATGCTGTCAGTGAATGTTGCGGCACGAGCGTTTCTGATTTGTGCTTGTTATTTTAATTTCAATCAATTACCTATAATTAATTAATTTATCAGAAAATAGAAACTAGCAAGAGAAATAAATGTATTTATGATGCTCACCAGACAGCATACGGATTAACCTAACATTAGATAAGTGATAACGTATTATCATAACTTACAATCTACTTACATTAAAACTCCTGCCATTAATTAAATAAAAGCATGCAGCCATAGTAGCATAAATAAACAAGTTTCTTACTTCTATCAATACTTGAATGCATACAAGGTGTAGCATAATTTATTGCACATCTTCCATCCTTGATTGTTTATATATTGATTTGTACGTGTATGTTTTTGTACTTGGTGTTAATTTTGTTTTTAGGTGTGAGTTTACCTGTGATACCCGTACTACGTCTTCTCAATGTTTGGGTTGTATACACTGAGAGAAATTTTCTATACAATTTATGGTGCATTCAGGATAAAAACAACCGTGCAGAACGGTAATCGCGGGACCAAAGCACCATCTAGGGGTTCTTACCTTAACTTTGTCAATTTTTACAGTGCAGAACGGTTAAAATCATCGGGCGCCCAACAAAATTTTCCCTCACTCGAGCGAATAATTAATGCATGAACCGAGTAACAAAAAATAGTATTTTGTAGTGGATGAGGATCCGTACCTTTTTATGCTAAAAATTTTTTGATCCGAACTATGCTTTTCGTGATAAAAATTAAAAACCATATGCCTAAAAACTTAAATTCATTACTGATAAAAAAATAAATCGCTGTTTCTCAGCCAGTCATGGTCGAAATCGTCCGAAATTTAATATGGGTACGTGGAATACTTCAGAGCTGCCGACAAGTTGATCAGAATTTGTTAAATTCCGCATAATTTATTCAATATTTCGATATTTATAGGTAGTGCACAGAGGCCAAAACTTGTATGCTTCAACGGAAAAAAGTGTTCGGGAAAATTTTAGCTTGATGAAACTTACAGCGACAAAGTTGTTCCTCGATGTTCGAAAAAGATTTTCTGAAAGTTTCAGATCGATTCATTAAGAAAAAGCTGAAATAGAGGACTTTTCATGGCTACGTGTACATATGATAGACGATAAAAGCCATGTCAACAGCATGCAGCAGACAACCTAACCTGATACAGGAGCTGCAATTGGCCAGGTGTAGCTTACAGTTATATCTATCTTTTCGCATAGATGTAAACACCTCTATCTCAGCTGTTTCTTAATAAATCAATCTGAAACTTTCAGAAAATCTTCTACAAACATCGAGAAACAACTTTGTCGCTGAAAGTTTCATCAAGCTAAAATTTCCCCGCACACTTTTTTCCGTTGAAATATACAAGTTTTGTACTCTGTGCACTACCTACTAATAACGAAATATTGAATAAATTATGCGGAATTCAACAAATTATAAATAACTCGTCGGCAGCTCTGAAGTATTCCACGTACCCATACCAAATTTTGGACGATTTCGACCATGACTGGCTGAGAAACAGCGTTTTGTGTTTTTATAAGTATTGTATTTGAGTTTTTAGGCATACGGTCTTTAATTTTTATCAGGAAAAGCATAGTTCGGATCAAAAAATTTTTAGTATCAAAAAAGTGCTGATTCTTATCCTCTTTAAAATACTATTTTTTGATAATTGGTACATGCATTATTATTCGCTCGAGTAAGGGGAAATTTTGTTGGGCGCCCAATGATTTTTACCGTTCTGCCAGGTAAAAATTGACTAAGTTAAGGTAAAAACCCCTAGATGGTTCTTTGGTCCCGCGATTACCGTTGTGCACGGTAATTTTTATCCTGAATGCGGTATAAATTTTAAAGAAAATTTCTCTAAGTGTGTAAAAACAACTTTATATTTCATATTTTTATGTTATGGACAGATAAAGAACGACTAAGTTCATTACTAATTTCCACGCACACCATTTCCGCGATTGTACGTATCTACCTGACTTTTTCCTTTTTTTTAATTTTCTTGGTTTTCTAAAGCATTCCAATCTTTCGTACAGGCTCCTAGTGCAAAGTTTATAGGTTGAACTACTGAGCCATTCATCCTACACTGTAAAAAATGCTGTAGTAAAATTACTATCGGATTGTGATTTATTTTACTATGCTGAGCATAGTATTTTTTATATCTTGTAATAAAATTTGTATGTCCGATAGTAAAATGACTATCCTCAGCATAGCGATTTCGCGAGCGTTTTGTTGAATTTTACTGTCCGCTATAAATGTTACCATGCTGGGCATAGGTAATATTCCGCTTCATGCCCAGCATATTAATTTTACTATCCGGTAGTGAAAACACTATCGGCTAGTAAAATTACTAGCTGGTAGTGATATTGGTAGGTAGCCAATTAATTAACAATTTTCGTGGTGAAACAACGATGTTAAATGCAGTAATAAGTGATTTTTCGTCACTTGTAGTTTTGTTTTATAACCTCACTTTTGGACTTGGATAGTGAAATTACTATCCGTGGTAGATAAATTTTTTGACTGAATAGTGATTTTACAAGCCGATAGCGAATTTACTGTGCTGAGCATAGCGTAAAATCTTACCTATGCTGAGCATAGTCATTTCACTACACGATTTTTTACAGTATACTTAGGCAAAATGCCTGATACTAGGACAGGTTCAAAAGTATTTCCTAAAGTGAGACAGCTATAGAAATTAAATAATTATTAATTGTTGAAGAGAAATATTTGCTAAAAAGAATTTATTTGTAAAGGTTTGACAGATTAGCAAATGAAATAATCCCCTTTACCTGGAGTGCGACCCTTTGAAAATACGAAATATATCAGTTTACTCATGAGAATATCATGTTTAAGAGTATATACTGTTTGAAATTAATAATTATATACTAAAAGAATGCAAAAGATAGCACTTTTAGTTCAATGTTGATCAGCGCAAAATTTTAAGTAAAACAGTCAATACTCTTTGGCATAGAAAACTTGGCAAAAAGATCTTGCCCAGGATAACATGTTGACACTGTTGACACGTCTGCACGAAACAGGTTATGTTTACCTGAATAGCATCTAAATCCGTCATCACCAGAAACAGAAGCATCCATCCCAGTGCCTACAAGTCAGCAATACTGCACAGAGCAGGTTACCCTGAGCGAGGACACTGTCATCAGGAAAAATCATAAGCTTTTCATCGGGATTCAACCATGTAAGTAAAAGTATAAGTTCACCTATATAGAAACGCGTTGTTTGCAGCTGGTGCATGTTTACAAATTTACGGAAGCCAAAGATGCTTGCTCTTTCTCTCACTTTTCACTGCCAGCTCACATCAGCGAGGTAGGGAGGGCAGCTGAGCTGGCCACTACCTGCGCAGCTCTTCTCCTCCTGTGTCATCTTGTTTGCAAAATCATATTGACGTTACCATGACCTTTTTACTCGAAATTTTGTGCTGATCAACATTAAACTAAAAGTGCTATCTTATTCATTTTTTTGCGATCTTTTAATTAGGGCAAGCGGTTTTACGATACGTTCTTCTGTTGTCGAGTCATTAGCGTTTTTCGAAAAAATTTGCATGAAAACGTTATCTAGGAAAAATAGACATCAGCTACGACATTTTGGATATTTTTCCCCTAATCAGCGGGTTCGATTACGTAATATATCATAAAGTTGGCCGAAAAATTTTTCGGGTGATTTGGGACCTTCGTTTATCAGTCTGTTCGTAAGCGCATACATAACCTCTATGTCATAAAAATACCGTATAATTTAAAAGACTGTCCTACTATTGGCATACATTTTTAATTTTGCCCGTAGTGGGACACATACAAAAGGGCCTATGTCCCACTGAACAGCTTTTGAGCTGAAGCAGAAATTAGTAGTTTTTGTCACTAATATGCATCTCTTCAGGGCGGTCCCACTATTTTATACAAATTTTGGGGTCTTGTTTCAGTAATTACATTTTTTATTAAAAAATTGACGCTTGAGCTTAAGTATGCAACAAAAAATTCATCGAAAATACACATTTGCTTATTTTAGTAAAAGAATAAAGAGTTAGGTTTTCGTAAGTGTCCCAATATAGTATAGGGCATTTTACTTTATGTATTATTTTCAGATTGCAGAAATTGTCTAAAGCATGCCTTAGCCGGTATGAGATCACCCACTCAACTTTACGGACTCTCGAAACTGACAGTGACTTTACCTATGAGCTGACCAAATTTTGGCTTCTCTTGGAAATAAGCCACTGGACATCTAGACATAATTTGGAACATACACTGATCGTCTTAAAAATTGAAAATGTTGTTTTTTTGCATCGTAGGTACTTACACCTGGCATCCAAGAACCCCAATAAATAAATCTCCGTATCTATCAATGAGATTTAAGCCCCCAGTCATTCCTCGAGTTTCTCAGACAAAACAGCCAGTTCGCAAACCGCTAGGCCATCAAAGTTCTAATGAAGGATTACTATACGCTAAGAAAATCTTAGCCCATAAGATTTATGTCACATGGACTTGTACGTTTTGAAAAATCGTGTCAGTTTAGTGGTCTTTTATGATTGGCAGAGGTTAAATAGCCAAATAAATTCTTCTAAGACTCGTCATCTTTGTCTTTTTATAACGTAAATTGTTTCCAGGAACAACACTTTTTTTAAAAATTTGACTATTTTAAAAGATCTAAGAACAGTTTATTGCAAGATATTTAATTTTTTTTTGCTAATTCCACCATGGGTTGGTATTTTTATTCGATATTATCTTATTATGGACTCTACAAACAGTATGTGTAATTTTTTTTTTGAATAAGCAGCTGGTTTTTAGGTAAAATCAATATTTTCTACACTAAACTTAGAATTTATATTATTGTGAATCTAACTCAAGTAAGAAAGTCAAATAAATGTTGATAAAAAGTTCTCTTGTTCACGTTCGTACCATAGATTTCGGCTAAATTACGTGTGCTACTTTTCATTGTTTGCTTAAATGTATATATATATATATATATATATATATATATATATATATATACTAGTGGGGATTTGCCCTGCGCACTTTGCGCACCAACCCCCTTACTTCATGCACTTAAAAAAGGCCATTATGTATAAAATCTTTTTCATATTTATTTATATTATATCTTTTTACTTTAAATTTTTTTTCATTTTGTTGATTTTTTTTTTTTTTTTTTTTTATTTTAACTTTTTTTTTGTTTTTTTTTTTTCTTTTTTTTTTTTAATTTTTCCTTTTCTTCTTTTTTTATTTTTTTGTTTGTGATTCTTACTTATAAATTT
>JAPYYV010013573.1:0-12381 GCA_030522625.1 Copidosoma aretas
CCAAGTTGGCGATCTGGGACGAAACGAATCTTCTCCTTCCCTTCGATTCCTCTCCTTTTTTCCTTTGGCTCCGAGCTTCTAAAGTGAAGCCGCCAAGTAAAAAAAAAATTAAAGTTTAAAAAAAAATTACACACACACATACGTCAAATTAAAAATAACATTAATGTTTATTTATTGGTTTGACTGTAAGACCGATATAAATATTTGTCTTGTTTGTACTTGGATACAGAAGTTATGTATAGTGTATATTCAAATACAATATATACAAATACACATCAGAACCTTTATTTTCTAAAAAGATTTTCAAACACATTAAGCATGATATAAATGCTCCCGAGAAGTTTTTCTTGTCATGTAGGGCCAATCTATGGTTTAACTACACTTTCTAATCTGCTAATTAGGTTGTTACCTAAAATGTTGCTTTTTTCACTACAATAGACTGTACGAAACGTGAAAATATTGGAGGTACGTTTAGATTACTGTGGTGCAAGGACAAAATTATACATGAAGACAATTAGTAAATCGGTAAGTATATCTTGCACTGGATAAAAGCTATATTGCAGAGAAAACTTCTCATTAATTCGGAGGTCACTGAGTAAATAATATGAGGATGATTAATGTGCAAGCTCTACCGCTAAGGGGGCTGCAGGACAAGTAGTATCAACCAATCACGTTCATTGTATCAGGAAGAGGATTGCCGTCGCAGACAAATAACATCATTACTTACATCTCAAGCTTCTAAACACAGTAACTCGGGGGACAGTAAGTAAAAACTATAATAATCTGGAGTATTTATAAATGCGGATTCATGAATGCAGTGTTTAAATACCCTGTCAAAGACTCCAGAGCATTGATAATTGATGTATGAGCATTCAAATATTAAATTAACTTGCATCTCTGCTCATAATTTTAATATCTGGTATGGATAATGCATGCACGTACGTTTTCGTGAAATATCAGCGTTCCCTGGATTAAAAGTGTCGACTTTAATCTTGTAAATAAAACTTGAGCTCGCCGTCGAACCGAGACGAAACAATTGTCCCTTTTTCTTCTTCTTCGTAAAAGTTGAGCAAGAACTAGCGCTAACAGTCAGCTCACTACTGTCTTTCTCCTTTTCTGCAAAGAGAGAAAGCTAATCGAAAGTAATATGAGAAAACAGACTGCAAGCATGGTATGAATGTATGTATATATCAAAAAATGGTTTGTATTAAAACTCCACGTTCAGAGTGAAATTCGACGGAATTGTGCTTATCCCTGAATTCATTATCTTTCGGAACTTGCGGCATGTCCGCGTTTTACTTCGGAAGTAAAATGTTCACGCTCGCACGAATCGATATCAACTTCAGTAACCGAGAGTATAATCAGAACCATCAATGATCAACGATCCCGTCGAAAGGAGCCGAGCTACACGCCCGCGAAGCATCACCACCAAAATCGGTACAACCGACGTTTCCCCCGACGGAGAAATATCCCGGAATCCGAATCCACCCGCCGTAGCCCGATACGCCCAAGTATACCCGCCTCGAGGATCCCGAGCGCGGAAACGAGTCGAAAATAGCCAGCAGCAGGCCGCGCGCTCCGCGGGTTCCGGATAAACGAAGGGGGGGGGGCATGGCAGCGGAGAAATCGAAGCTTATACACGTACACACGGGAGGAGGGGGGGAAGAGGCTTCGGCCCCGCGAAATAGAGAGCCGCGCCCCGTATCGATTCATTGTACGCGACGTCGTTGAGGGATTAAAATCGACGTCACGCGGATGCGGGGGGGAGGGGGGGGGCAAAGGTAGCACGTAGGCGGGAGCGGAGAAAATTGGAAGTAAGCCATATCCGCGATGCCTACCGTGCGCCCGCGTATCGGCTTCGCCCCCGTCGCATGTGAATGTGCACTCGCGCCCACCGCGTGCCCGTATACTTGCGCGCGCGGCTTCGCGAGCCGAGCCTATATATCCCGGGTACACGTGTACGCCGGGTATTTGGATCCGCGCGTCTGTGTGCACGGGCAGGGATGCAGATGTCGGCGCGACGGCTGCCAAGTTTTCCGCGCGCGCGCGGGGACGGGGAAATATCGTTTTCCATTGTTGATTGAAAAATAGCCCGGGCGGGCGGGCGGGAGTGACGGACCTCGGACGTGACGCAATTCCAAAAGTGGCCCGCCTCCCTGGCTCGTGACTCGTTTTTTTTTCCCGTTTTGTTTTGTGCGGCGCGTTTTTCGCGGACCCACGCGGCTAGCGGTCGGAAGTTTTAGAAAGCAGCCCCCCCCCCCCCCCCCCCCCCCCCCCCCCCCGCCCCGCCGCACCCCCGGTTTTTACGTTTTCGCGTCTCGCTACGCGTCACCGGTGACGCGACTTTTCGCGCGTTTCGCCTCGTGTTAAAAAGCCGGAAGCCGTTCACGCATTTTTTCCCCCCCGACCGCGCGTTACTTCTTTTTCCGCTTTAATTGCGCGATAATTGGCAGCAGCGGCGGACGGGGAAAATTCGCGCTGCGCCGCGCCAAAGTTATTTAATTAAAATATACGCGCAGCGAGCCGGGCGCGGGGAGCGAGGGGAAAAAAGTGTCTTCCGGGCGGAATCAAACGGCAACGGCCGGGGCAGCGGACGCGTTCGCGCGCCCCGGCGATTCGCAGTCGATAACGAGTGACTATCGTGGTGGTCAGGGGGGGGGGGGGGGGGCGGGTCGTCATGCCGCGGTGGCCCAAAAAAATAAAAAGGGGGGGCCGGGCCGGAGGGTCCCGGGTCTCTTTTTTGCCCCCCCCGGGCGACAACGGCCACCCCCCGTCCCATCGACCCGCTTTTTGTCCCCCGGATTGCTTTTTTTAAATGGCCTTTATCGATGTAAAGCCGATAATGGAAGGGGGGGAAAGTTGTTAGCGAAAACATCGTAAATTTCGTTAATAAGTTATTCCGGGTCAAATGGTGTTTAAACTTCCCCTTCCCCTCCACTACCCCTTTTTCGCCTTCCTCGTTAGCGTCCCCTCATTGGGGTTTGATGAGTAACCGAGTGTACTATTAGCTGGACGAGAATCGGTTAATGAGGGTTTTGTTTCGAAAATCACACGTATTATCTCGCTGACCACATATATCATACCTTTTCCTAAATAATAGTTTCATTAAATACAGCACGCTGTTTCGAGGATTGCGGTAGTTTCAAGCTGAAGCTTTCGCCTGATAATAATCCGAGCAGTAATAACAAGAAAGATCAAGATATAAAGATGCGTATACTAAATCGGTATGACAGTAGTACAGGAAAAATAGCTAATTATATCAATATTCAGTGTGATGATTGCAGTGTCGCGAAGAGTGTGATCAGTAATGGAGCGAGCACAATTATTAGGAGTAGCGTTTTCTGTGTACTGTTGAACAAGTTTGATTAATATTAACCACATGAACATTCCAGACATGCTCGAAAAACATACCGTTTCTGCAATAAAAAGAAAAATAATAAACATTTTCATTTTCTTCTATTTCCTTCAATAGCAGGGTTTCATCTCCCTACGTCCTCTGTACCTCAACTGCTCCCTCACATTTCGAGCTCCATGAAAAATAAACCGTAATTATCCCTCCGATCGACAACATGCTACACTGAAAAATATCGTAGCGTCTGCTATGAAGGATATGGTAAAAACTACCACAATGATTTCTGGTTGTTTCTGCCAGAAAATTCAGTAGAGGCTGCTATGTTCTATAGAAGTGTGTGCTGCGGTTTTTGGAAGCCACCTTAACTATAGAACTACCGTTCAGATTTCAATATATACATGCACATGCCATAGATCTGTTGATAGCGCGTCTGCCTGCAGATCTTGATGGCCGGGGTTCCATTCCCTCTTTGGGAACAAAAATTTTTTAATTAATGAAGGGTTTTTTTTGCGAGTACTTCATCGATTATTTAAATAAAGTTTTAAATTACCGTAATACGCGATGCATTACCGTATGGCTAAATAGACCACCAATGGTCTTGTCAAAATATCTATGTCTGAGCCTTCGGGCGATGATGAATATACAAAAATATGTATATATGTATATAACGTAACCACTGACTCAGCATTGTCAGCTGTGCACAATCATATATTTACTCCGTAACTCGCTTAATTTTTAGTAGTGTTCATTGTTATTGCAAGAGTTAGTCACGTGGTATTTGAATGCGTGCAAGCGGAAGACGATAATATAACGTGGTCTCACTCGCACTCATTCAATATACCACGTGACTAACAAACTATGGTTAATGCCATATCAGACGCTACGATAATATTTTCTCAGTGTATATTTTGGAATCATCGAGATTTCTAAGGGCTATTATAAATACTTTTGAGTCCTTATAAATTTTACTTTGTGCATTTTTTTCGTCACTATTTTATATTTGCCTCCCAATGTATTATTGTCCAAGCAGCTGCCTGCATCTATGTATCTTTAAACTACCTTTACGATTCATTTTTATTTTTTTTTCAAGTAAATCTATGTTCAAGTTTACTGACGTGTATTATAATTATACACGTTTAATTGTATCATATTCTCTTGTGTCTTTTGTCAAGTCCTCACTATTATGTTACTGTTAACAAATATGTACAAACATTTTTTTGATGTATTATTGGTTAATTTCTTAGCTTTCTTGGATTTTGAAACATAAGTAATTTTCAACAGCTTAATAATATAATAAAGATATTTCCAAAAGTGAAGAGTAGATTTTAATAGACATATTCTGAAGATTCCAAGACATATAAGAGCTCACGAGATCTAAGATCGAAACATAAAGTGGTAACCATTTATCTCTGTCTTTAAAGACACGATAAAGAGAGCTTATAATTTTCGGTATTCTGATATACAAATATACATTAGATTACTTTATTAGTTTTTGATAAAACATTGCAATATGTCGCTAAGTTTTTTTGGTATAAATTGTAAATTAGTGCGATGGAAAATTACAACTTTAATCAAGAACTTCGCAAAAAACTGATATAATGTAAGAAAACTATGGCAAAAAACAAAAACGTTGTTATGTCTTACTTCTTTCAGATGCAAAAATAACATGAAAGGAAGTTTTATGTCATTTTCCTATCTCGGGTGTTTTTAAGGGCTTGGTGTGCCCTCGGTAGGAAAAATAGGATTCGCCACTAATGTACATCCGTCCAGGGAGCACGAAAAAATCATTTCTTTCGAGCGAATGATGATTGAAAAATGGAAAAACCATTCTCGGTTAGATTAATCATTTGGGGGGATTCTGAAACTCTACTAACTTTACACACAGATAATTATGTATACCAACATATCCACCCACACAGAAGAACATTTTTTGAAATCATATTATCGAAGATGAAAAAAAAAGATACATAAAATTTTACTCTATTATTTTTGTTGGTCCGTTGTGCCTCATTTCCTATAATAATAATGATTATTGTCATTCTTATAGTTTCTCCATTGGTTTTTAAAGTTCCACAATAATTATTTTTAGATCAGTGGATTTCTCAGGTAAAACCCTCTTATTAGTTTAAAAAACAATCATAAGTCTTCATTCGAAAGAATCTACCAAGTGCTGCTAATATTATAATATTTCCGGAATTTTTACAAGCCCTCATTATTTCTCCTAGAATTGTACATTAGATTTGTTTTCTGTCCATTACTCAATAATTTTCATTTCCTACCGATGAACAGCTGGTCATAGAATCCGTATAAGCCGCAGGATAATGTAGTCAAAACTTTCTTTCGACGCCGTAACAACTACTTCAAGCTGACACGTGAATTCAAACGCGGAAGAATCAATCATGATTATTGTACGAATCTATTACAAAGCTTTCTTTACCAGCGGTTGATCCCTACGCTTATACAGCCTAATAGACTTACGCGTCTGCACTTGTGCCGCTGCTAAGGCGTTGGTGTTACTCTGATATTGAATAGCTAGTTAACGTCATTTCCATCATTTTAGTATTTATTCATGTAAATGACTTGAAACTGACTAAATTATTTAATCCATAATTATGCACAATTAACATAAGACAGCCGACCAAATTCTACGTCTTCGACTTTCAATCAAACACAGCTATCACAAATTATCCAACGCTTTATTTAATACTTTTGGATTTATAAAATTGACGGTGTACAATGATACATGTATCATAACGAATTTCTAAGTTAAGCTTGTTGTAGATTCTGTTAAAACCAGAAGGTACCTTTCTATCCCTGGAAAATACAGTAAATGAAGAAGCGATAGCATGACTAAAATGTTCCTTGTATAACTACTCCTTACACAAGATTACCAATCAGAGTAGATCAACTCCAACCTCTCCCTGCGCGAATAACTCTCTTCACTTTCAAATCCCAACGCTCTTCCCTTAGAAAATTCCATCAAAGCCAAACCTACCAAAGCATCCAGATAATCCTCCACTCACCAAACAGTCCCTCCCTCTCCCATTCCTCAACATCGCAGTCGCAACACGGCAACAAACCAAGCCGCCCACCCAAAGAGCTCACTCGATCACGCGACCATCAAACCGTCAGCCGTGGGACATAATAATACTACGTTGATTTCCATTTGATCACAACCTCACCCCCCCCCCTCCCACCTCGCTGTAGTACAGCTCGCAGTGGCGTCAAACGCGTGTCTCTTTCTTCCCCCACACCCCTCTCTATAGCTCTCCGTTCTGTTCTGTTCTCGCTATCGTGCATCAACTTCTCCGCACGTCGCGATAATATCGTCCACATTGTACTGTGTGACTCCACTGTGTACACGTACAGCGAGGGAGGGGAACGGACAGCCAGAGCCAGACAGAGAACGCTGGCTTGGGCGAGGCAGGGGGGCGCGGGGCCTCCGTTGCGATTGGTCCGAGGGCAATATAGCCCAGAGTGGCATCAACCACGCACACCAACACACCGGCACCGGCGCTCGTGTGGACGCTCGCGAGTGATGGGGGGACGCAGATAGGCCATCGCACTGTCGCCTATACATCGTGCAATAACCGCGCGAATGGGGTCATTATGTCTCCCCCCGCCCCTGAATCGTCGGCCCGGAGAGGAATTAATCTAGTCGGTAGAATCGTTGCCGTTGTTGTTGTTGTTGTTTTTGTTGTTGATGCTGTTGTTGTTGTCGTTGTTGTTGATGATGTTACTCTCATTGTTATTTTATCTCTTTTTCACATCCACTTAACGTGATTGTAAGCTCCCAAAGCCCTGGGCACATCTCTATGACGAGGAATGAACCACAGGGACAGCTCATTGCGACCAGAGAGGCATTTAAACTGATTGCGCTCCTGCGGTCCGAAAGTTGGGGGATCCGAGGGGGCAGGGTGTACGTATCACCGAAGAGTATCGATTAATCGATTCGGCTGATTATCATCAGTTATTAATGTGACGCGGCTTATTTGCGGCTTTGCGGTACGTGCGACCAGCGCTTGGAATGTGGTTAGGCAACAGGGATCGATGAGTGAGTGGTCAGGTAGCGTTTACGTTGGAAAAGTGAGGGGCTTGGAATTATGAGCGGTAAGAAATTAGTTTTATTCAGATTGTTGAATTGGTTGAATTGGTATTGGAACAGCATTGAGCAAGTCCACTGTGAGTACGGATTCTCCGGAATGCAGGGATAAGTGGCTAATCTTCTCATCTCGACAGTCGGTGCTCAATGTAAACTCCATGAATCGCAATAGTGAAGAGGCTTACATCGAGGCCTAAGCAGGTGAACCGGAGGAATTGAAAGATAACCCTCAAGGAGCTGAAAAGGCATGTTTGAAAGCCAATAGAGCTTACTGTGAGTAGACATTTGACTAAGGAGCGATCTGTGATGTGTCAAAACCAATGAGCTAAGATACCCTTATGTATAGAATTCAATGAGCTACGTAAGACGGATTCTCGCCGTGCAAATTCAGAAAGTAAATCCTACTGTCGTGACAGGTTGACGAGTCACAAACATTGAATCAATGATTCTCATAGATCATACGTACAGAGAAAAGACGTGTGGGGGATGGGGGGGGGGGGGGGGCTTTAGATGGTAAAGGGGTAATAGTGTTTTATCTGGCAAATCAGAGCTACTTAATAAGGTCAAAACTCAACTTATCTTCCTTCTATTGCAGAGAAGAGCCATCGGAAATAATCCTCTATGTCACAAAGCCGAAAAAGCTTAAGGAGCTCGGTCTCCACCTGATGTCTCACCCACACTTCCGTAATCACAATTTTAAAAGAACAATGAGGTCAGTAAGGAGCAGCCGAGGGTACCATGAGCAGCACAGGATGTCGAGCGGCTAAGAAGCAGACTGAAAATTTCCAAAACTAAGAGATAACGCATAAACGGTGTGAGACAGCCTACGAAATGTCCTAAAACTCTTTGCAAATCGGTGCAAAGCATCCACAACTGCGTAAGGTTGAAAGCGTCATAGGGACCACTCAACTACCGAGGAGTCTCCCACTGCTGCCTGAGACAGGCTCTACACCAAACAGCGAAGTGTTCTCTTACCCTTAGGAGCTCTTTCTCTCCTCTCTAGTATGATAATCCTGCTATTGCCTCATTGATCTATACCAGGCGTAGTATGAGTACCTCAGTTAAAAGAGTGTGGAACTCGAGATTCGGCTTTATCACCTGGCTGCAAGGTAAGGTATCTTTAGCCGTCTCAAAATCCAAAGCTCCAACACTCGACATGATCCGCTGAGAGCCAGGACCGCCGGTATGTCTATCATTATATTATTATATATTTTGATTTCACAACAATTATCTTCCGATGGTCGCTAATGTGGCTGGAAGGAGTACGAAACAGTTGAAATAAAACCCAATGTAATAAAATCACATGAGCAGTGCGTGTCGGAGTAAAAAAAGACGGATTACTAGAACCCAAAAATCGATGGGGATTCCAAAAGACTAAAATAGAAGGGAACAATGGGTCGTAGAGCATGCCCTCAGGGTCTCCCTCATGGACCCCTATGACTTGGAGCCAGCTCGCCCGTCGAGGAGCTCCCCTCTGAAATGTGAAAGGTATGAACACCTGAAAAAATTTCATCGGGGATAAGTAAAGTCAAGAAAGGTTACATAAAAGATTCATAACTTGATCTCTGCAGAGTGACTTGACATTCGACTCCTGCAGGGACCGGCGAAGTGCAAGCTTGGCGGTGTCTGAAAGTGCACAGACTTGGGTGGTACCAACACAATATCTATTCGTTCGTAAGCGCCCTTGACAGCGATTGTCGTTGCTAACACTTACCTCAGCACCCGGTTTATCCTGCATGAGCTGAGTACATTATACTGCGTGGTTAAGGAAATCTCTACCCCCGGACTCTCGTTCTAGGTCATAAGCCACTACTTCAAATTCGCTGAGGACCGAGAGTCAAGTGCTGCTCACTTTAGTAGGGTTATTGGAAAGCTTAAAGGGAGGCGGGTACTCGTAGAAGCTTGCGTTAATCGTCAATCATCTTTGTGGAGCCGTAGAGGCACCAATGCAAGTGGTAAAATTGTACAGCCAGTTACAACTTTAGTGTCCAAAATCTGACTTCTGAACCAGTGATGTACGATAGGGGAAGGCAAAGATCATAAATCGATGTCACTTCCTCGAGTCCGTCAGTGATTCACGGAGTCTTTTGATGGCTGGTGCAGAGGACGTGGACAACTGGCAAGCACAGGTCGATCTTGTTAAGTGTTTAGGTCTCGTTGAAAGTAAATCGGGACCCTTAAACTCGCCTAAGACTTCACCCGACAAGGGCTGACGGAGAAAAGTTTGATAATGAATTTGATAGACTCTTGACAGAGGGGTTTGGGCCCCTTGACCTGAATGGGACTGACAATATTTAATAACTTGCACAATCGCTAACAAGGGCCATCATAGACTCATTGGAGTCCTCTAGGTCTAATAAACATTAAAGGAGAATTCAAAGTCCGTGGTTGAGTGATGAGTTGATAAGCGAAAAAAAAAGTTATAGAAGATCTATAAACTTTTGAGTGAATTTTGAGGCTTGAATGATTAAGGGATATCCGACGACTTTAGTTTAATTTTCGTGGTTGCTTATAGTCATTGTATGAAGTTGTGTGATGAGTTCGAACCAGCAAAGTGAAAAAATTTTTTTCTAAAGCAACATCTTGAATCGATTTGTGCTTATTAGTCAAACTCCGCTAGCTTTTATAGAACGATTAAAAGAAAATGAGAGTAAAGATTCTTGGTAAACTGATGCCTTCTTCAATCACATGCTTCTTTCGTTTCATCGTAAATCATACGTCAATATATTATCCTACATATAAATACCAGTAAATGATAATCAAAGTAAAAATGTAATACCCATATCCCTCCTTCCGTCATCAACACACAAGCAATACCAGAGCCTCGTACGATGGTGAATCCTGCCATCACAGGTGCATGAAGTCAAATCAATTTCGATCCAATGGATCGCTCTAGGGTCACCATAACAGCTTCACTAATTCAAGATTCATCCAACTTGAACGCAAAACTAGACGAGTTCTTGTTCACCCTTGGCCAGAACGGGGTAAAAGGAGAGAGAGCGATAGAGAGGGTGAAATGGAGGGACGGACGGAGGAAACGGTGCTACGGCGGGAAAGTAATCTCCGAGTAAGTGTCCTGCCTCCGGCCCCCTCTGCCCCCTCCTTATGCTAAAGCTCCTCGGGCGGCAGAGCAGCTCGAACAATGACGCGAGCTGGGAGGGGGGTGGGGGGTAGGGAAAGGGGAAGCATCCGAGCGAGGGCGGAATAAGACTGCAGCGGTGGCGGCGCGGCGGGGCGGTATGCCGCTGAATTCCAACGAACCATCGCGGCGTGACGGCACGCCCGCAATGTCTAATCAGTGCCAACTCAATTTCCCGGCCCGTCTATTGTCGCCCCCCCCCCTCCCCCTCCTCTGGACGCTTCCGCATGTGGACATGCGCGTGCACACGTTTAAGTGCAGAGCTGAAAGCTGCTTCGCGTGACCGTGTGTGTGAGGGGGGGGCCCTTGGGGTTTAATTTTCTTCGCTGAGCTGGCATTTATTTTTCAATATCGCTTCTGGATAGAATGCTTGGGGATAGGGGCGTGGATAAATGCGGGGATCCGTGCGAGGCGACGAGTTAAATGTAAATGCACACAAGTGAAGGGTGGTATGGGCGGTGCATATCTTTTGCGGGTGTTGTATTGATGGATTTTGAAAACTGTGTATGAGGAGATAATCAATAGCGTGAATTGCACAAAAGCATTGCGGAAATGCACCTCAAGTCAAACTTAGCCAATTAGATTGAACAATTACTCGTTGATATTTATTACTGATTTGTATAATAGTTACTTTTATTTTATGTTAGTTAGTATTTATCAATCATCAACATAACATACTCACATAACACACACCTAATAAAAATGTAGGACATTTTAAACAAACTACAAGAAGCGAAAGATCTCCTTACATATAGCATAGATTATTGAGAGCATAGCCAATTAGTTTTGAATCAGGATTGTATCTTGAAAACGGTACTTGACATGCTCTTGGTCTCTTGATGTATTTCTTTGAAACATGCGAATTGGGAGTCCAATATTTTGAGAATGGCACCGCTGCGTAAATTACCTAAGTATGTATGGTATAGTGTTGACGACTTGTATCCGAACTATTTTCAACATTTTTGTAAGAAAACTAATGAATTTATGAACTATTTCCAGTAACAATACTACTCACTTCTCAACTTACTTCCGGCAAAAGGCAATTTTTCGGAACCCAGTTTAATCAGGTGCACAGACAGTCTCGGTGTCTCAACCACAGTTGTCATCCAAACCCTATTCCCCGTGACACTACCATGCAAAAGTCCCTCGACCTCCTAATACAAATGCAACTGACGCAAAGCAAATCCGACGCGCGACCCTCCGTTGCACGAAACATCCCTGAGATGTATGCAGCAGCCCCCAAGAGGCTCACCCCCGGCGCGCGCACAGTTATCGCAACGACTCGCGAATGCCGAAGAAGCTCCCCCGCGCGTGCAAACAGCGCCCGCGCCTCCGGAGGGCCACAGCGAAACATCCGCCGCGCGACAGACTCACCGACCGCGAAATGACGTCCGCATTCCGGCCGGCCGGCATTCGCGCGAGAGGCGCGGGCGCGAGAACTCAATTCCCCGCGTGCATGCTCCGTACGTATGGATATGCATGTATGGTACGGCGGGTGGTGCAGAGAGAGAGCGCAAACGAAGCCGAGACATGCGGGTCCATTTCTCACGCGCGCATTATTCGGAATTCGCATTGTCCGCGCGGCCGCGCGTCGGTCGGCGTCGGCCCGACCGGATATCGCCGCGGGTTATTTTAATCCACCCCCCCCCCCCTTGGGGGTGCTGGGGTGGCTCGGGGCAGTCGCGAGTCGTTCGCTCGGCGTATTCTCGGGATTGTTGCGGTGCGGAATAGTTCTGGGGGAGGGATCGCGGCTCTGGGGGGGGGGGGGGGGGGGCGGGGGGGGTTAAA
>JAPYYV010013574.1:0-22227 GCA_030522625.1 Copidosoma aretas
CAGTTATTATATCATTGACCCCCTGCCCCCCTGGTTAGGTGGCCCCTGGCCGTTATAATCTCGTCAAACCTAACCTATATGTAAGTTGGACCCAGCCTAGCACAAGCGCCTTTCTTCCTTTTTGTCAAAAACCACCAGTTACGCGCAAAATCGCAGATCCTTCCGACCATCCGTAATAATGATCAGTAGTACCACAGCCACGAAGTTCTAAAGCCTCGACGGCTAAGTCCCACGGAGAAGAAAAAAAAGTTGAGCTCTCGCTCGCAAGATATTCCCCGCCGAAATCTGCTCTGCCGTCATATCATATAACTACGCGCTGCACTATCTGGAGAAACTTTGCGGAGCCACTGCCGCCCCCTAATGATCGACTTTGCCGGGCTTTCGGCGAAACTGGGGAAAAAAATCTCCCCCCCCCCCCGCCCCATCCCACGATAGGCGAAAAGTTTTAATAAACGTTTTCGCGAGGCCGAAGTTTCGGCAGATGCAAAAAGCTTTCGGCGGCGATAACGAAGCTCCGGCTGTAAAGCCAATTTCCGCCATTATCTACTTTGCCGACGCAGCGGCGGAAAGGGAAAAAGTTCCCAAGGGATCTTTCCCCGGCTCACGGATCCGATCTGATTCTCGTTGCCCGAGATTTCGAAGTTTGACGCATGCTGTGCGTAAGGGGAGCAGGGGGCGATGGGCGTGACCCCCCCCCCCCCCCCCCCCCCCCCCCCCCCCCCCCCCCTCCCCGATGATTCCGGCTGGTGGATGAGAAAAAAAAGGACGAAAAAGGAAAATGCACGAAAATACGGGGGGGTCGCGGAATCATTAGAGGATTTCCATATCACGGGGGAGCAGATGTGGGCGCGAGGTCTCTCGGATCCGAAAGAATTTACGACCGTGATAAATTCACCCAGGACGTGTTCGTCTCCCTTTCCTTTGCCGCGAAAATGGCCTAACCGGAATCCCTCGAATATCCGTCTAATAGGATTCCTGCGTAAGCTTTTTCTTTTCTTCTTTTCCTCTGGGAGAAAAGCTCATATCCTCCCCCTGCTCGGCTCTTAATCGCCGAACGATCGGAAATTACACCTCGGGGCCGAACTACGGAGTGACGCATTTTCACCTCGAGCTCCTCCGAATCCCCATTACGGGCTTTGAGATTGAGCCGAGGACTGAGCCCTTCGTGGGTTTTCTTAGGAGGACCTGAGGGTTCGTCGAAACTGCTTTTTACAGCAGTGCCACGAAGATATGTATACAAGTACGGCCGTGAGATCGTTTAGTTTTGACATTAAAAATTAGTGCAGTTTGTTAGATTTTTTTCAAAAATATGTTCGACGTATTTTCTTACACAAACGCAAAAATTTATAAAGATAGAGCGTGTCAAAGTTCAGAGATGTAGGTGTATCATGTCACAAAAGTTATGAAATGTTTACAAGTAACCTTAGGAACGTCATGTATAAACTTAACGCGCTTTATCCTCATCAATGTTTGTTTCTAATTCTCGTGAGGGATGGGACAATTAAAGAAAAGAAAACAACATAACCTCAACACAATGACATACGATGAAACAATTATGCGCACGAAAACGAAAAAAGCATCGCTTACATAAATACATCTACGAAATTACACATCAGCAAGATCTACGATTTAATAAGCGCACAGCCACGATGTAGCGACTTTTGTCCCGATTGCTAATAATTTTTCCATCTGGCTCGCGAATAATGACTTTCTCTTTTGAAGAGGAAAAAGAGGCAGCGCATTAGCACTGCCCAGACAGGATAATATGGAATCTCGCAATTATCGGCGCGCGGGATGTAATATTAATCAAAGGGACACGCGACTTTTTTTTTTTTTTCGCTTCGCTCGGCTTTGAAGGGCTTTCTTCTGGCTCCGGCCCTTTTTCAGATTTTCCGCGGATATTCTTCTGTTAATTTTTTTCTCGTCTTTGATGTTGAATACTGGCTAATTGCGAGAGAAAAAAATCAGTGCTTTGGTAAAAAAATATTATCTCTCTGCGATAGAATTGCAGGCAGAAAGATTTTTCATGGTCAAAAAAGTTACAATTCTAAATTAATATTAAATCTCAAATGAATACATCCATGAAAAGGCCGTTTTTGATGTTTCATTGATAATCTTTCAGATCAATGATAAATATCCACTGGAGAATATCTCTTAAGATCTTTATAAGTCTTTGATGATAATTTTCTGCAACAGTTGAAGATTTTTCCAAATTTTATTTTATCATATAATGTTATTTTGTAACATTATTTTGATCAAGATATTATTGCAAAACTTTAATAATTTTTTCAAAGTAGAATTTTTTACTTTATTTAAGATTGAGACGTTAATATTTTTGTTTTAATTTCGCAATAATGGGTATTTTTTCATATGTATGCAAAAATACATATTAGGTTATTTATATAGAGATGATAGACATTCCGTTATTTTTAATTGATCTTTCCATTCATGTATAAGTAAAATATTCTTAAGTATGTATATCAAATTTAATTTATGATTTGCTATAAACGGTGTCTTCTAAAAAAAGTAGCTTGAAAATATCTCAAAATAAAAAACCTGACTGAAAAAAAACCTCAATAATTTCAAAAATCTTATAAAAGGTTTCATGGTGTTACCTCTTATGAAATACAGTATGATTAAAATAAAATAAAAAAAACTTCATTTTTATCAAACAGTTATAATTTTGATAACATGATTTTTGTACTATAAGCTTGGGGACAAAACTTTGAATAAATGATTGATCATTTTGAGATATTTTGATGTTTAACTTTCTCGGAAAAATTTATTAAAAACTGGTTTTACGACGTATAAATATTGCAAATTAATTAATTTTTTCCCTATACTATGTACTAATTTTTGATGATCGTAGTTGATCAATCCAACGACTCAGTCTCGTTTACACAAACGCAGTTTCGACTTACCGAAGCACTTGCTCTGATTGGTGGCGCGATCGATGAATACCTTGGACGAGATGACGTTGCCGAAGGGTATGAACATCTGCATGAGTTCGCCGTCGCCAAACTCCTGGGGCAGGTGGTAGATGAAGAGGTTGCAACCTTCGGGTCCTGATATAGAGCATCCTATCATATAAATCAGAGCACATCTAAACATCGAAACTTGAAGTATAATACTCGAGCTGGCGAGAACAGCACTTTGCGTTCTATTATTTTAGCGTGATGGCGATTTTCTTCAAACTTGAAATTTCGGATGATTGAAACTTTTTCTTTTTTTTTTTCATTTCTGTTCATTCTCATTGAACGGCCGAAAAATGATCAATGACGTGAATGCATGAATGTGAGAGTGAGCGAACCGCGCGATTCTCGTTAGTAAACAATTTTGATTTTTTTTTTTTATGTACATGCCCTAGACTGATATAATGACTGATGGCTGCATGATGCGCATGAGAACGTGGACGTTTAGTGAAAAGCTGGTCGCACATGTAAATGTATACATAAACGTGTACATGCGATTAAATTTTGATTTTCATTCCGATGAGAGGTGTTACATATGCAATGATGGTTCCCATACACTTGGCATTATAGTTATTATTTATGATGTCACGAGAACGTTGATAAATAAAGTAAAAAAGAACACAAAAATAATAAATTTGCTTTAATATGTATTAACAGTGGCTCTAACTGAGTAGCAAAGAAAAATTATGTTATAAGATGAAAAAACTATTATAAATCTATTCGAATGGTTTACGTCCAAATAAAATGCACACGTTGTTTCTCAAAAAAACATTTTAAAAGTCATACATCATGGAATCGTAAGAATCTATTTCCCCCGCCCAAGTTCTGAGCATCGACGCGCTAAAAGAGCTCGAAAAACGTCCGTTAGTCCAATTGTTCGCGATGTAATCAACCAAATGCGTGCTCGTAGATCTCACGTTATTGCTGGTATACATACGACAGCAACACCATCAGTTGGTTTAATTGGAGCGTCACGACAGTTCGTTGGAAAAACTCTCAATTCAAACAATTTTTTCAAAAAACGCTGAGTATTTATACTTTCAGTATTTACACACACACACACACACACACACTTACACACACACACACACACACACACACACACACACACACACACACACACACACACACACACTACACACACACAAAAATAAAAAAAAGACAAAGGACACTGTACAAGATGGCATGGATGACAATGGATTTTTAATGGAGTTCAGGTGATTATACAATCGTGAAGTGATGAGTTACTTTTTTGCTTCAGTTAGAATTTTTTTTTTTTAGAGTAATAATAAAATTCGCCCTTACATCATATGGTAATTAATTTATGTGATATTTATACAAAATTATTCAACACTATTAGTACTTAAGAAGATGAGTTTCATGAAAAAAAAGTACTAATAAATTAAACATATTCATACAACTTAACATAAAAAATTTAACTAAATACTTATGTAAACAAATTAAATGTATAAATGATTATACGCTGGTTATATTTAATTAAAAAAATTATTGTAGCAACGCTACCACATGTTAATAATTATTGTAAAATTTGTAAAAGGGATCTATTCCTGTTCAAGTTGTGAATAAATCAAATATTTCTAAAACTCATTAGTTCTAACAACCATCGTACAAACGAGCCGACCGAACAAAGGGAGGAAAGAAAAAAATTAAAAGACCAAAGCCACCTGATGCCTCTTTAACGACTTGCATGTCGTAATGCCGGCTGATTCGGCCCGTGCGAGAACCCTAAAACAACTCTGTGCAACTTTGCCGACGCGCGTCAATTAGCGGCGATTACGACGAACGGGGAGCAAAAACTTCCGTCTCCCACGCGTTCCTGCCTGATTGCCGCTTTTATTTCACAGATTTTATCAAGGGCTACGATTTAAATCTATTTATTTATATATGTGTATACATAAATTTTAAATCGTTCATCGGATTATTTACGTTTGGTCGGTATTTCGTTTTAAAATACATTTTTTTAAACGTTGGGTATTTTATTACACGATGGGATTTATGAATGTCAATCGGATCTGATACACATATATTGGGGATTTTTATAAGCCGCCGTTTTGTTTGCGATATCGTGTATACGCGCGGGCGTTTATTTTATTTATTCGATCAAAGTAGCCGAAGCTTTTGGGTATTACGTTTCATACGCACATGTATTGAATCGCTCGCGTTTTTGGCTTTAAAACACCAATCAGCCTACGACACTGAATGCAACAATAACATTAATGTATACATGTATAAATATAATCTGCAGGACGACGACGAGAAAATTGGATTTGCTTGCAACCATTCGTATCAGTGATGAATAAATAAATAAATAAATATTAATCAAGTCAAATTAGGATCAATATTGAAAAAAACAAAAAAAACCATACATCGTTCGGTGATATATCAAATATCAAATGTTTCATTGAATATCTTTGTATGCAATGATGTTCAGCAGTAATTATGTTATATGTGAACTCGCCGTAGGTGATTTCGTTGCCTCGAGATCGTGAATCATCGTCGCTTTTATAGTACGTCAAAAATGTAATAAATACAAGATTTTTGTGTGCTAATAATACAAAAATTAATATCTATGACATAAACATCGATATAAAATGACACAACAATGTTAAAATATTTACTAATAACATCAAACAATCAACGAATAAGCTTTTGACTGTTACGATACTGATGTGTCAATATATCCGATACTGACAGTAATAGAATACAATATATGGTCGTTAAGCAACAAAACATATCGTTAAACATCGGCACATCTGCATGCATCGCTTTTTCATTGTATAATATTTTTCATGAACGCGATTCTTCATAACGACCGGCAAAAAAATTGTAATTAAAAAAAAACGTATTTGAAAGATATTAATCATAACTATGAAATGTAATATCTTGTATATACAAAACGCCTAAATAACATTAAAGTGCTATTCTGTTGAATAATTATTTAATTTACCCATTTACAATAAAATGCGAACACAACAAAATTAGTCCCTAACCTCGACGTGTATATACACAACAGATTCTTCAGCCTACAGTGTTGTACATAACCTCAATCCTCAGGCATACATACACGGATCCACCAACAAAAATAAGAAAAAAAAGGGACAAAGCAGAAAATTAACGTACGAATTAGACGGGCAATATTTTTTGTCGAGCAAAGCCGTAAACCGAATTACACGCGCTTTACCTCTCTCTTCGCCCCCTAAATTTTGCGCGCAGCGCGTCCACGCCTGAAATTTGCCGGCGCTTAAAACTGAGGCGCACAATTAAATTTCGCTCTCGGCTCAGGCAAAATGGACTTGAAAAGCTACAAAGTGAGACAGATAGAGGAGTGTGAGGCAGGAAGGGGCGTAGGGGGGGGGGGGGCGGAGGCTTAACGAAGGCTGATAATGAAATTTGTACTCTGAATCCTCGAAACTGATTTAGCCTTTCATTTTCACCCAGACGCGGGCGCTCTCCCCCTCTCTACTTTTAAGCGAATTATCGTGCGAATAAGGACCCCGCAAAAGCCCTATTCGAATTTCCGAAGTTGTATACCACTTGGATGTGTTTTTATTTAGCTCTTCAGCTCTCCGTCTGTAGGTTGAGCTTAAAATTTTGTTTCGTTTGTTTTGATACACAAAATGTTTTAGAGAGATGTACATACGGTACTTTATTCATAAAACAGAAAGCCATTTTACCGACGAAATGTCTTTTTAGTCTATCATTGTCAAGTTATTAAAATTAAATTACAGAAGAACTAGATATTTTGTATACTATAAATATGATGATTTAGAGTAAACGTTAAATGGCAAGCTAAAAAGTTATTAATCAAAACATAACAGATTATTAAACATTTTGTTAATTGTTACCATCAAAAAATATGAACAGATTCAATTCGATGTCTCTATACATTTGAGTCTTGTAAAGTTCCCTTAAATACCATTAACCTAACATAACAATAAATTTCGTCGAAAGGTCAGATTTCTGTTTGACTAATCTAACATGCGTCCTCCTTGAAAAATGATAAACAGTTAAAAATTAGAAAAAATAATATCAATTGAAGTTTTTAGCGTCGATTATGTCTGAATTAATAACCGAGTATCTTATTCACATAACAACGGAAATTGAAGAGAAACCACACGATGGCGCAATAAATTTTCAATTTTAAGCAAGCCAAGTTTAAACATCTTGAGCGACGCAGAAATTTTTCCGAGTAATTGAATTCCTTTCGTAATTGTCAGCGTCGCTGAAGAAATTGACTTAAAAGTTAAGGCAACACGGGCCTCGTAACTCTTTCAAACTGTAATTTAAAAGCGTCGGGAGAACAAAAAAAAAATGGGGCTCGTCTATAAATATATACACCGGCCGCTCAACAATTAACCAAGAAAATAAAGTACAAATTGACGAAAGAGGCAGGGGTAGCGGAAACTCGACGGAAAATCCAATCTCTATAGTAACTGGGCGGCGCGAGAGCTCCAGCGGCGGAACAAAAAATATCGGGGAGGAAAAACAAAGGAACAGCACCAGCAGTGTGTACGACGACGACGACGACGACGACGACATTAAGAAGGGAAAAAGAGAGTCCCGGATAGAAAGAGAGAGGCTCGCGGTAAACTTTCCATTAACGGCGGCCGGAGCTAGGGTGCATAACAGAATCGCCACTGTGAAAGTAATTAAAACTTTCGTTTTATTTGCATTATCTCATTGTAAATACATCGTATACCTGCTCCAATAATGGCGAGTTGTTAATTGCAATTAGAGGCCTCGTCCTTCCTTCCCGCCTTTCCGCCTATTCCGTCTATTTTTAGTTTTATTTTTCAATTATCAAAGACCCTTGGTCGTCTCTCTTCTCTCTTCCTCTCTCTTGGGACTATTACAAAATCAGTAACTTTCAAGAATTACGGGGCATGCACGAGACTTCCTTTTTTTAAATTTTTTATTATTTTATCTTTCACGATTTTTAAATTATTTTTTCGATAAAGTTTATTTTGTATTATCATACTCAATTTTATTTTCGTTCTAAAATTTTGATGTAATATAAATAATAATTAATGCCTTGAGAAATTGGCGAGTTTGATTGCTCGTACCGAGGTTCGATACACTATCTAATTGATATTGAATTACATGTACCATGAAAAACTCAAAAGTTATCTATTTAAAACAAATAAAAATAATGTATTAATTGGCTTACAAAAGGAGTTTATCTGCTATTTTATTTTTAATAATCTAAAGGCGATTTCTATGTACTCTAAAAAGAATAAGTATGCTCGTCCTTCTTTTAATTTCTAACCCAATCAATAGAATAAATGTGAAAACTAATATTATTTTTAAGGTAATGTTTGTAAAACAATTGAATAACAGTTAGTAAAGATAAAATTTTACGGTTAAAAGTAGAAGTTTGCAAGTATACTTTAAAAGCATTGGAAGGTAGTTGGAGGATTAACATCGGTTTTATTGAAAAAGTGTCACTAAAAACTTGTCTTGTCGTTAAAATCAATGTGCTACTTTTTCAATAAAATACGCTTATGATTAGTAAAAGACAACGACGTTGACAATAAAATAAAAATTGATATGTTGTATACACAGAGTTATAATGCGATGACATAGATTAAAAACAGTAAACAAATAAAATATATTGTACAACACATTAATATATATCGATGGATGACAATGTAAATATATATACATGAATATCAATATACAGGATGAAGACAGTTAGTTCGTGATGGATCTTAGGGTGATGGATTTTTTTTTTGTTTCGGCTAGTCGTTCGTTGCACTTACCTTCCCTCTGTTGTGGCGCGACCGTAGGCATCGGCTGGGGAATGGCTTGAGGAAACTGGCCGTAGACGGCGGAATAAGCTGCGACAGTAACAAATTGACAAGATACATCATTGGTCTATCCAACATCCATCCAGATGCAACGTGATAAATTTTTTTTTTTTTTTTCAATTTTAAGGTACGAGTTGAGGATAATACAATTCTGTGTTAATCGCGCAAGAAACTTGTTTATTTAAATCAAAAATTTTTCAGTTCAAAATTTGGATGACTTTCAATTTACATAAAATATTGCTGGATGACACAAGTATCGTATAAGATTTTTACAGAACATAAAGACCTGCATAATTTTTGTTTAAACTATTAAAAAATACCCAAATTTACAGTAAAAAAACATTTATAAACATGAAGAATCAAATTATTTGGGCGATACATATATTAATATTTATATGACAAAATATCATTCAGATTTTTCTCTTAAATTCTAAAAAAATTCCTTTTCACGGTAAATAAATATTTTCGTTTAAATGAAGTTCTTTTATTTAAATTACGGGGCTAAAAAATATTGCGTTACTTCCGTTGTATTATATTTTGATGCAGTTTTATTTTTGAAAAGTATAGTAAAATAATATGTGCAAGCTGAATAGTTTTTTCCAATTAAAAATGTTTCTTATTGTAAATTATTATAAAACATCTTTATTATGTTAGTACTACATTCTATTAGAAAATTAAAAAATTAAAACACAAAACATAACAATTTTTAAAACCACAGTACTTGTACATTTTTTTGGTACTATTTTTCAGCAAGCGTCGCAAACATTGCTATTGTAGTTTAGTGAACATTTAGTTGGATTTAAGAGAGTTTGCAATTTTAAAAGCACCTCGAATTTTATTTTCGTTTGAAATTTCTCTCACCAGCGCAACGGCAATTTCGAACGAAGTGCGTCATACGAACACCTTATAGGCGAAACCGTTGCGAGCGTTTAGAATCCCATTATCGGCGTAAAAGTCGCAGTAGCGAGCGCGAGGGTGGCGAAAATATTACACGCAACGAAATATAATCAATTTGAAGTTGGGCGCGGCAACACCCTATCCGTACCGGGCTGGAAGGGCTTTTGACGAAGTTATCGGAAAGTTAAGCTGCCGCGTGGGTAATTTTGACCTCGAAATTTTCGTTCACCGAAAACTTTATTGATTAGCCGAGTCACGAAATTAATGTGCCGCGGCTTAATAAAATTGCCCGGACACGAAAATTGGTAACCCGCGCCCGAAAGTTCTCTGAAATATGAAATTCGACGCAAGTTTGACGTTCCTTTGACGGAGGTAAAAATTTAATGGAAATACTTGTGCATCCGCGAAATACAATATCCCGTGAAATTCGAAGTTCGGCAGAGCCGATGTTTTCGGGGAGCAATCGTTTTACCTTTGAAATTGAAACGTACGCTTGTACGTGTACACACATCGGTCGTAAAATACTGTAGTAAAAATATCAAATGCTAAATCCAATGCGCGCACAGTACGCGTGGAAATCATTTGTTCTTTCAAACGATCTAGTACTCTCTCTCTCTGTCTGTGATAACGCGCAGGTAGACGTGTTTTTTTATTATTATTTTTTATGGCCTCTGATTTTTTCCAACACGAGAGCGTACAAAAGGGGTCGTCCGGATATCCGATACCGCTTCAGAGTCAAAACACGCGCCATTAGAACAGGATATCAGTCATTACAGTGCGGGGTGAGCTTGGCAAGCAGGAGAAGGGGGTTGGGGTGGGGTTCGAGTGTTCCGGCGCACGCGAGATTCGCGTGTAAACGCGATACCCTTACAGCGCGGGCGCTTATTAATTATGTCGTTCCCGAGCAAACGAGGGTTGCGTTTTTACTCGTTATTTTAGCTCTCTCTGTGTAGTTTTTATTGTTCCTTTTTTTATTTTTGCCCGCAAATTAATTGCATACTGTTGACAGCAACCGTTGTTTTTTCTTTGCAAGTTTGATAAAAACTCGCGATGGTGTGAAAATATGCACGGTTCAAATTACTTTTTAAACAAGGACCGATTTTCTTTATTTTTGAGAAAAATTTTGTTAAAAATTTGAGGTTATGCATGCAGATTTTTCTTGTTAGTATAAATCCTCAGTATGTTATTTACATCCTGAAGTAAAAAAAATGTAGGAATAAACAAAAAAATTTTCTGATGTATAAGGGATTTGTGGTTCATTTGGGTTTGAGTTAGACTTGGATTCGATTAAACAAGTTAATATACACATGGATTTTTCGTGCAAAGTATACTTAAAATATACAAACAAAAAAAATTATTTTTTAAACAATTAATATTAAATAGAATCGGCGATATATCCATGTATAAAATACAACGTTCAAAGCATGCTTGACAATTATAATATATGGTAATATAATTGGAAATATTTATTTAAATAATATTTACTGTTTCATTGAGATTCTGTTGCTGTTTGAAAATAAAATTTCAATCAAAATGATGAATGAATCATGGGTATGACTGTAAATAACATCTAATGATATAAAATTATGAATTTACAATCATTATTTTCTCAGCTTCAATGCAAAAATGCTTTAAAATATTCATCTCAATAAATTCAGTTCAGTTTTATAATGTAGAGTAGATTTTTTTGGAATGAATAAGTGTTCCCTTTTTAATTTGGGAATGTTTTACACGAATCACTTTTTTTAATAGAGTAGTATCTACACGAATTCAACTGTCATACAAAATTTCTATATAAAATATGTATAAATACGTAAATAAACACATATTTGTTACATACAAATTCGCTAGGTAAATTTATTTACATACATTATGTCTAAGAAACAACGTTGTACAAAATAACATAAATATCCATTTACATGAGTAAAGTGTGGTGCATGCACGCGGGGGCGTTTCACAATTGTTCTAGCTCTACAGAGGGTACAATTTTTACGAAGTGTTTATCTCTCCTCGCACATTGTTTTTTTTAGTTTAGAATGGCAATTTTTTAAAGTAGTTTTGAATACTCGTATTATTGTGACTACTATCATTTATGCATTTTAAAGATTTCATGTCACCTCAGTCCTAATTTATACCACGTAACGATTCAAGGCGTACGCCAAATATTTTTTGAGGGGTCAAAAAAATATATCACAGGCAAATGGAGAAACAATGGTAATACTTTTATGCTATGATGTATATGAAAACTGTATGCTTGACGACGGGTACTTACCGACTCCGGGGTAGGGTTGCATGCCTGGATACGCTGCTTGGTGCAGCGCCGCGTCCCCGTTGTGTGCTTGAAGGGGCAAATGAAGGGCATCTACACTTCAGTAAGCTCAGCTCTTATCGAAAGGATGTGACTTAACCTAAGTGCCCCTTAACCCTCATGATTGTGCTCTATACCACTTGGACTACTTTAAATGCCGATATAAATACTAATGATCTTCGATTTATAACAATTGTGAAGCAAAAGCTCATCTTGCAAAAATGAGGGTCAAGGAACATAGTTTTGCGAAATCGCTGCCGTGATTTCCTGAATACTCACTATAGGTTTGGGGCGAAAAACTTCCATTCGTGTACGGATCATTCGAGCCGGCTGAAAGGGCTGTCTGGCCATTCGGCGTCTGCGCCGCCATGTTGAAGTTGGGCATCGTCGGCGAGGGCAGCGATGGCAGTGCTCCGTTAACCGGCTGCCCTGAGCCAGTACCTATAATCACGCCTGGTTATTGCTTCATATGTGCTCGTTTCTCAATAAGAGGGCGTTGGGGCTATCTGACTATCTTTAATTTTTTTTTTCCAACTCATTTTGCTTTATTCTACCTTTTTCCAGACCAAATTAAAAAAATCAACCGAGATTCCGAGAATTTGTTTACAATACATCGTAGAATAGCAATTTACAATAGCTGACTATGATCGCTTGCTGAGGTTGCAATGCCCCATGCATAGCTATGCCTGTTAATCCTAACCTGTACTTTACGATCGTACATCTGTTCTAGACAAAATTTTCAATTGTCTGAAGTAGGGTGAATAACATAGCTCCTCTAAATGAAAAAATTACATAACCTCGAAAATCCATAATTGCATGATTAAAAAGCATCATTCGCGATTCCCGTAATTCACTTCAACTCACTAAATCTTTCTTATCTCCTGGCTTTTTTTCTCAAACCTCTCGGCTGGGTTATTGTTCCTCGTAACGGTGCCCCGTGTACGAATACACATGTATATTTAAATATACATGTATACACGAGCAGACAGATCCCGTTGTCGAGGTCCATATATTTTGATGGCCTAGACGCGACGAAATCTTGCAAGTAAAAGTTTCTTTGTACACATACATACATGTATATATACGCGTGGTGTACATGCACTGAATCGAATCTCGTTTGCGATACTGACGGCCCGGGCGTTTTACAACTTTCTGCGCCATTAGCGCTGCTGCTGCTGCGAAATGCACTTTACAGCCATCCCCTCTCCCCCCGCCCCATCAACCGCGTCACTGCGACAAGGCACCATTACTATTTCCCTGCGTATCCCCCGGGACATCGCGATACACGTATTCATACAAATATTTATCAAACCAGGATATTTTTTTTTATGTTTAACAAGTCAACTTAATCCTATCAAGCTTTAACTTTAAACGTTGTATTTGTTGATGCAACATAAATAATTGTATCAATGTACGAAGCAAAGCGTATGGTTGACATTTAGAAACAATAATAGTAAAATATCAATTTACCGGAGGTGGGTGGCACAACCGCGTTTGGTATGCCGTTGAGTGCGTGGGGGAGTTGTCCAGCTGCCAGGGCCGCCATCGGACCGATGTACGTTCCCTGCGCTGTCGCGGCTGCCATCAGGGCCGCCTGTTGCTGTGAAATTCGAAAAAAAATAGAATGGTTTATTATTGAAATCCAAAAAGTAGTTATGCACAACAATGAAAAGCTCGACATTTGGTTTGGCACAGTGGTAGAATCAACAACTTTTCCCCTCATTTCTTGAGAAAAAAAATATTTTTCTTTACAAAAAAAAAAAAAAAAAAAAAAAATAAGTTTTTACAACCGGGAAGAGAAGAACGAGCAAACAGACCACGCGGCGCGCTCGTTACGCAGTAAGCGAACAAAGCAGTCTCCTGTCTCCCTTGACCCGGTATTGTACATATGTACATAAGAACACGTGCTCCGCGTCGACTAACAAGGTCCAACAGGATAATACACGAGCGCATACGAACCTGAGCATAAGCTGCTCCGTAAGGGCCGAACTGATTGAAGACGAAAGGGTTAATGAGGCTCATGTTCCCGGCCATTTGCTGCATACGTCTTAACTGTCTTTCTTTCTCAGTGTCTGCGTATTTTACCACAAGACTGGATGATGCACCCTGGAACAGAGGTTTCGAGGGGTCATTTGGATTTTTTTTACGTTTTTGTGATTCGTGATGATAATACTACGCGAGATGTAAGTTTTTTTGGTTGGGATTTGAACTCAGCTGGAGCGCCAATTACCAACGTAAATTTACTTAAGTTGGTGAATTTGGGAAGCTGCAAGTGTAGGCTCTCTGTCATCAGTGCCCTCCATCCCCCATCCTTATGCGTCGTAAGAAAGATATGAAGCTTCCAGAGTAGGCTCTTGGGTTCAAATCCCAATTAGATATTTCTGATGTTTTTTCGTAATAATGACACAAAAAAGAGTCACAGGTATTAGCTTTTTATTGATTATGAAAAAGAATATTAATGTGCTTATTTTTGAATTAATTTCCTTTCTCATTAATCTATATTCCGCTTCTTTCACGGAACAAACATGTGCACCCATGTGTAAGGCTCACAACCTCAACTTACGTTAGCTTTCGATATTGTCTCTGGTCATTATGAGGGGAGAAAACCGCCCAATGGAATATTTTTATTTAAAATTTTGCTACAATATGGAGACCTTATTTATGCCAACATTTTTTAATTACTCTACCTTGATTGACCATGCAATCAACATAAGTCAATCGATAAAGACTTCATAACCTAAAAAGCTTTCATAACCCCTTTAATCTAAATAGCAGCACTTTCTCGGATGGTTTTTTTTTAAATGTTTTAATTCTGAGGCCAAACGAATGTACAAAAAGATCTGTTAATTTATTTCAGGTCAAATCATTGATTGAATGGGCGAAAAGGATTCTAAAACTTCTCATTATTATTAGCATCACCTTTCCACGCGTACCCCAGCAGAAAAAAGCCGAGAGTCAAATTATATCTTCTAAAATATGAACGGCACACGACGCGCAACGGCCATGCATATTACGAGAGGGCAACAGGTGGTCAGTGTGAGCCCATGAAAATAGTGTGATACACCTCCACCGCAGCCTCTCTCTTCTACACGGCGATGTATTATACATTATATATATATATATTCGCGCTCGTCATCATCAATGCAAATTCCTGCCAGCGTGCCTGAGTTCATAACGACTGGCGTGACGTCACGGTACTGTACTTTGTACACGAAGCAGGGTAGACAGGTGTTTCGATAGGTAGAGATAGGTATGTTTCAGTCACGCGAATTCCGTCGTGTTTACGTGAGCTAATAGCTGTAGCCTTGCTTTCATGTGTGTAATATCCGTGTATTTGTAATGTGCTCCGTGTTGTTCCACCGGGGATTGGATTATCGGGTTGTGGTCTGGTGATCTGATATACGACGCGAAGCGAGTGTTTTATGATTGAGGGAACGCGAACGTTTGATTATTTCTTGTTGGTTGGTGGGGACTACGTAAACTTTAAACATTGTAATGGAACTTTTAATTTATGTACTTGAATTGGATTTTTTACTTTTTTAATTTAATTGACTTTCCTATGAACTAATGATAATAAGGAATCAATTGTCAGTATTTTCATTACTGTGTAAAAATATTATTTTGTAGATAAACATGTGGTAGTAAATATTATGTTTGATTGATAGTGTGAGATTGCTTCGTTTAGGATAATAAAATTATCGTTTTGGGGAATCCGAGATTTGTATGTTTTCTCACAGGGTTTATTTATTTTAAGAGACAAGAATAATACTAAATTAAGAGTCAACAGTACTTTGATAAAGCACTGAGAATTCCAGTGACATGATTTATATCACCGAACCGGAGAATAGGTACTAAAATCGTTTCGTCAAATCCTATAATTGAATGATCTTCTTTCCCAAAGATCCCGAAGAAGCGCCCGATTATTCTGGAAAATTGCAATAAAAGAAATAATCAATATTTACGCAGCGCAGCTCCAACCCAATAAGTAATCCCACGCCAAGCTCATTCCACCATATACAGAGGAGCGGGAATTTTAATAAGCTTTCCATTAGCTGTAAACCGTTTCTCTGACCGTGCAGACGCCGCTCGTTATTCGAATAGCGCCGCTTAGCATCCAATCAATACCCGTTATATTAATGTACTTGATACTCGCGTTTCGAGAAAATGAAGAGCAGCAAATAACCAAAATAGTAGAAAAGGTCACGATTCACTGGTACTTGCACTCGTTACCGGAATCCGAGGATCGTAAATAATTCCTTCATTAAATACTAAAATCTCCCCTTGAGCGCCGATTAATCCGATTTTTTTCAATTACTCGCACAAAGCATTAGCGAACCCATAATGCCCTCTTCTACTTTACCCAGAGAAAAGAAGATCCATCTACATGTATACATATCCATAGCGATACACGCACACATAATACACGGACGAGATCAAAGTCCGAGCAATTTACATCCCACCTGCAAGCTGGCCGATAGCCGATCAGCCAATAAAGAGGGACTGAGATAGATGAAGGCGCCACTGCCTATAGTAATACCAGCAGGAGCAATAGTTCCAGGTACACCGGGTGCGTCATCAGCTACGTATATCTATACATACGTACATACGTACGTACTATACCATAGGAAGCCTCATTATTGGGGGATTACGGATTATTAGCCTCTTCCCGACCTCTACCCGCTTTTCGAGCAAAGAGCTTTAGAGCGAAGCGGGGGATTGGGTGGGAGCCTCTATCGCCACTTCGTTATCGGTTGGAGCTGCTGCTGCTGCCACTGGCGGTGTTTTTTTCTTCCTCAAAAGCAACCTCATTATCGCCGACTTGCCTCCTCGTGTTGCTGTTTACGAAGCGGTTAAGACCGGCTTTACACCCCTGGATCGAGGAAATTTTCGCGAAACTCGTCAAGTTTTCATGAGTGGAGGGTCCCCGGGGATGTGAAATAGTTATGATTACTCGATCGAATGGGGAGCAGGGATTCTTTTAAACGAATGGCGAGGGGTCGAGTGTCTTTTTTTTCGTGCCATAAGTTACTATAAAGTACGCTAAGTCTGTCTATAGAGAATCATTACATATCATAAATAGCAATCCTTTTATACCTTTATACATTGATGAATCTTCGATACCTTAGCTTTTTTGCGGACACACTTTATTCCTCTAGGTCCACTTGTTATTGTCACACGGCGTAGTGAAGCAGAGACTTTAAATTTTATGTTCTAAGCGCGTTTGCTCCAGAAAATACATTTGCATGCGTTTACGTGAGAGGAAAGGGTCGAGTACTCGCAGCTGCTGTGCTGTTCAAAATCCGAACTACGTATCGAAAAAAAGTGAAAGGGATGAGACAGCAGAAAATAACAATAACCGAGTAACGATATCTCATACCATTCGCACTTGTGAATTTTCATTGACTTAGAATTTCATATATTGTAAGGTGGAAAAGTTTAAAGGATTCTAAAAGAAATCTCGATGTATAAAATCTGTAATCTTCTCAGAAGGAAAATAGTCATTCACAGAATCTGTGCTAATGAAAACTCAGTGGCATAAATACTATATCTAATTTTTCTTGTTCTTGATCTTACTATGGAAACAACTGAGATTATTTGTTCAAACGAGTATCTCGTTAACAGTTGAACCCAGTATATATCTAGATTGGAAATGTTTTAGATATTTTATATTATAATTATTAAAAATCTTTTTTGGGTAAGTCTGATTTTAAGTCGTTAATGGAATTAAATATGGCTCATTACTTCTTCATTACCGATAAATACAATAAGTATGCGCAATTAAGAGATTAGGAAAAAAAGCCTGGAAAGAAAAACTAGTGCATTACCTACGAATGACATGATCTGAATGTAAATCCGTAATCTTAACCTGAAGTATTTGATTAATCCATCATTATCTAACAACAATTCATCTTTTCTATAAGAGTTATTTTCAAAACTATTCCTCTAATTTTGAACACACTACAGCGTGATCGTATGAACTGAGTGCGACATTTTCCAGTTAACCGTTTCTACGTGATCAATTTCCTTGCGTACACGGACGTCGATTACTACTCGGATAATAGATGTACAATACGCATCTAATTCCAAGTGAAGTGCAATGACCACAACCGGAGATAGATCATCGTGGTTTCATCACATATTCCACAATATTAATGGCTCCGAATCATTCGAGCAGTTTGTACAACTTTCAATTGGAATTCTTTCTATTTTTCACTTCTCATCCATTGATTCTACAATCATCAGACCTTTATTTTCTCGGTCAGCACATCCACACTTGAGTGACCCAGCTTGAGGAAGCGGACGACAGAATGATGTATACACATGGACGCAATTTATGTCCATTCCGAGTCTGATCTTGCGGTTCCACGGGTGTGTGTTAAATCTATTGAAATTACCAAGAGCGTAGCCGAAGAGGGAGAGAAGGGGGATCGGATCGGCAAGTGTGATGGCTCGGCTAACAGAGGCGCTCCTCCAATCAGCAGGTAATTGCTTCATTTCGCCAGCAGGCGCTCGGCCTTCCATCCTCACACTCCTCCTATAACGGGACTGTGGTCACGCCGATGACTTTGACTATGTGGCGTCGTCAGTGTATTCTCGGGCCTTGCATAGGTCCGTACGTTCGATTTGCGCTGCAATATCCTGCCTGGGTGTCCGTTCGGCTGCGGGCCAGTGTATTGGGTTCTGCTGGAAATTATTTACATTCACGAGATTGCACCTGGATTTCACGAGGTAATGCTGATTGAGTTTACCTTGCCGGCCGGAGCAAGACGGAACGTCAACCGTAATGCGTTCAATTGGGAAAAAGAGCTCCGAGTACCAAGAGAAGCAATAGTTTGAATTTCTCTCGGAACTCCGTCCACGTATCGATCTAATGAAAACATTGTGTCTACGTTGCACGGCCGGGATCGATCGACCGGCTGCAGGGGAGCAGCAAACAAATAACAGTAGTGGCGCGGCGTCAGTCGAAGGCCGGTGCAATTACTCCCGGCCGAGAGTCCACTTTCTCCTTCTGCAATTCCCCGAGCGAAACTGAGACAGATAGAGCGGTGGCCCAGGGATGTAGAGAGCGAGCGAGCGGGAGAATGGCTTTTAATTAAATGCTAGAAACAGTCTCCGAAGCTCCGATAATGCAGAGACAATTTCCTCCCTCGATCCACTTTGCGTCCGACGCGGAAAGAAGGACGACTGCCGTGTCCTTCCGAGCCGTGCACACGGGAGGAGCTTTAAAAGCGCATTCCTCTTCCTCTTGCTCTCTTTCTTTTGAACCCCGTCTCTACTCTCCTCCACCACTCCGCTGCTCCTCTTGTCTAACAAAGTTTTAAAGTTTAAAAGCGCGTAATTGCGCGTGTCACCTTCTTCCTGCCGCCGATCAAAGGCAGCGCGGAGAAATCGCAAACGGGATCGAATTCCAAACGTCCTGAAACTTTCTCCATTCCAAGTTAAAAGACCTGCTTTCGTTCCCTGCAGCTTCTCGTTCTCCGGCCTCTATATGTATACTCTATTTGCAATGTACACGCAGAGAGAGCGTACTCTTGACTCCCTCTTCTGTATGTTGGCCCCCTTTGGAGTGCAGCGATGAAGAAGAGGCTGAATAGGAATCTCATAAGGTGTGGAAGTGGCTGCTCTGCCCTCCTGCTTCTCTCGAGGCAATTAGACGGGACTTTGTCTTCGTGGTTCTTTTTTTGATACGCCTTTTACGTCTTGTCTTTTTCCTTCTTCTTTATGGAAGTGGTGCTTCAGAGGGACAACTAAGTTGGAGTGGACTTGGGGTTTCGGATCGTTTTATCGTTTGAAAATTTGAGCAGAATGAAGAAAGGATCTTTTTGACGAATATGTACGGAAAAGCGCCAATTGGAAAAACACGTTTTCAAACAAAATACATTTGATCGAACCTGGATTCCAAACGTCCGTAAAGAAGTTAGCTATCCACGCTAAAGTGGAATATTAGTCGATACTAGCGCGGGCCCCAAACAAACGAAAGGGGCGGTGGTGGATAGCGAATGGACGAGAGGGAAAATTGAATGACGCGACGGAAATTTCTTGTCACCCCTGCTGACTCGCAATTTTCTCTTTTTCCCCTCTCTGTGCCCTGACTGGCAATTTTTTTAGGCTCGCTCCGCCTGCAGCTTCATTTTTTTTATGTCTGTGCGTTGTACGTTTTTCTTTCCCCGAAGCTGTACTTGCAAACGAAATTAACGACTCGCAGCGGTGCGAAGATCGGAATGACAGTTTGATGGTGTTTGCTTCGGCTACGACGTCGGGATATTTTGTCACGTAGTCTGATGGGGTGTTTATTATCGAAAAAGTATATATCTTTTATGATAAGTTGATATGAACTTCTAGATTCTTACGTATTGATGTTTATCAAAAGTTGAAGTTGTTTATACTAATCATAAGTTATAGATTTATATAATTTTCATATTGCGATTCATATTGAATTCATATCGACAAAAATTCTTAAGTAGATTTGTTAAAATCATTGTGAATCCTGATTCTATCGATGAATACTAAGAGAATTACAGTCTTGGACAGTTAATCAGATATCCACCTTACCAATAATAAAAAGAGACCAAACACATTTCATGTTGTTATCAAAGCATGTGATCGAAACCGAGATCTAAACATCACCAGATAATACATTAAGTACTGGGTTAAGTAGCATTATATCCCGTTAAGAAGCATTACATAGTGATAATACCAGTAACCAATCAAGGGTTCTACTTTAAGGTACACGAATGATCTCTCGCTATTCAGCGTTGAATAGGATTTTAACGACTGCCGAGTGTATTCACTCGAGGACTTATGCTTGGGAGATTTGAGAATTCATCGTATGCACAATGGGAGCATAAGCGAATAGGATCCCTTTACATAGAACTTAATCACGCCGGAAACGATGTTACAAACGAAGTTCTATTCCCGCTGTGGTTGTGCGAGTAACCAAGCTGAACTCTATGAATATGCGGAAAATTATTACCTTGAATCATAGGACTACTATCTTTGCCATCTTCAAAGTTCCTAACAAACATAAAATAAAAACAGTAAAAAGATTACCTCTTCCGCAACCAACGAATTCTATCGACGCACCAAAAAAAAAAAACCAATCGCAGTCTTCATATTCCAGCATCTCCACCCGCATCCCTAATCATCGACGGCAGGTGAAATCCCGTTAGCTCATCTATCCCTCCCCCACCTCCTGATCCTCTTCTCTTATCCCGGAAATTGTACCGAGGGGATACAAGGGAGCGAGGGATACACATGTATACATGTAGTCGCTCGGAGAGGGTATTTATCCCTTCCTCGTCAAGCCAGGGCATGCCAGGCTGGCTCGTCGTCGATGTGTCGCACACCTGAGCGTATCGGCTTGCGAATCGATATCTCATTTCTTAGGGTAGGGTAGGGGGAGAGGGGCGTGGGATGATTCAACCCCTCCTTCCCATACCCATGTAGTGGTATGAGGGTGTTCGAGCTCGTCTCTGAGGGTGGATCAGCTGCACGTCGTGAATGTAATGGCGAACGGTATGTAACACACGTGCGCGACCAAGCGAATTCAGGAATGCGAAGACGATCCCGACGCGACGACGCCTCTTGATGTTTGATGGCTTCTCGGTGGAGTGGGGGAGAGGGGGAGGTCACGTGATGCGTATCACGTCATGGTCTCGGTACAACAATCACGATGACTGTGTACTTGAAATTGTCTACTCTGTTAAATATTGCATGAGGTTTATTTCGAGGATAACGCGATTTTCATGTGATTCCTTTGGGAGAAAATGAGTGCGGAAGGATTCGGAGTGGGGGCAGGGGGAGTAACGAATTCACGTTCCTGCGTTCAAAATATTCGCGTCCCTTTAAGTTCGCGAAAACTCATCTAAGCCCCTAAAATTGATTCCGGGCGAACTCATTTATTCCTCCGATGTAAAAAAAGGACGGTATATTCGACGCGCATCCGAGAGCCTGAAAATTCTATTACAAGCGCGTCCGGAATTCCCGGGAGCTCCCGATTTTCTCGGGCAACGACGCCATCTTCGTGGGTGGGTGTATCGAGAGGCGGGGGGGGGGGAAGAAAGGGACGCGCGCTTGTACGGTGACTACAAGGAGGCTCCCCGGAGGCTCGCAGACGTTATGCAGATTTCTGTTTGGACAGTCATTACAGGCGATTTTGTTTGCCGTCGGGAGCGGGAGCCCGCCAGCGGAGGGTTATTTCGCGCGCGCGTGTATATGTATA